>CATIWQ010344534.1:0-70821 GCA_949673415.1 Euphorbia schlechtendalii | reverse complement strand
AGACTCAAAATTTCCCAGTCATGTGTACAAGCTGAAGAAAGCCTTATATGGTCCGAAGCAAGCTCCCAGAGCATGGTATGAAAGATTGATAAGCTTTCTTACCTCAAAAGGATACCTCAGAGGAAAGACAGACACAACCTTTTTCATCAGAAGAAGAAACAAAGACATCTTTCTTATTCAGATCTATGTTATGACATCATATTCGGAGCCACTAAGGAAAGAATGTGCAAAGAATTTAGTTCTCAAATGAAATTAGAATTTGAGATATCAATGATGGGTGAATTAACCTTCTTTCTTGGTCTCCAAATCAAACAAAGTTCACATGGAATATTCATCAATCAATCCAAGTATACCAAGGAGATTCTGAAGAAATTTGGTATGGAAGGGAAATGTCAACCCCTATGGCTTCCAACACCATACTCAAAAAAGACTCAAAAGGTAAGAATGTTGACCAGAAGATGTTCAGAGGAATGATTAGCTCTCTGTTGTATCTTACTGCAAGCAGGCTTGACATTCACTATGCAGTCTGTTATTGTGCAAGATACCAAAGTGATCCTAGAGAATCACATCTGAGAGCAGTAAAGAGAATCCTCAGATATTTGCTTGGAACCGTTGAAGCTGGATTATGGTATCCAAATAATGAAGATTTCTCATTAAAAGAATTCACTGATGCTGACTATGGAAGAGATCAACTGGAAAGGAAGAGCACTACTGGAGGATGTCATTTTCTGGGGAACAGCATTGTCTCCTAGTATTGCAAAAAAAAAACCTCAGTAGCTCTATCCACTACAGAAGCTGAATAGATGGTTGTGGGAAGTTGTGTAGCGTAAGCGCTATGGATCAAACAACAACTCGAAGACTATGGACTCAAGTTAGAATGCATAGAGATCCTCTACGATAACAAAAGTGCTATTGATCTGTCAAAGAATCTAATTCAGCATAGCAGAATGAAGCACGTCAACATCAGACACCACTTCATAAGGGACCATGTTATCAAGAAAGATGTTAAGCTGGTATACATCTCTACTGAAGAGCAAAAAGCCCAAGCCTCTGAGCAAAGATCAATTCGTTTTCCTCGGAAGAGAAATAGGTATGAGCAATCCAATATGAACATTGCTCAGAAGAAAGAGTAATCACTCAGAAGAAGGAACAGTCTCAGAAGATGCAGTCATCCTCTGAACTTAAAGCATAGTGCTATGTCTTAGAAGATTTGAGCCGCGAAATGCTCCAACTTTTAAAATTTAAAAAACCCGTATCCTAGGCCGGATCCTTAGGTTACAACTGTTCACATTCATGCGTTAGTTACGTAATTGATGGTTATCTATATTTTAAACGGTAAATGCTGAAACTATTACTGTTAGTAAATTACCTCTCCATCCCTTTGAAACCACCCCTTTAAATAGGTGAAGACTGTTCATCATCCAAACACTTAACCAAAACTTCAGAACTTTTCCAATCTCTCTAAAAATCCTTTCTTCTCTCAAAAACCCTAATTCTCCAAACCTTACCCACAAAGATGGCACCCAAGAAAACTAGATCGTCAAAAGCTATAAAAATCCCTCCAAAGACCTTTGAACCTGTTCTATACAGGTCAAATCCCTCAAACATAATCCCACAGAGATTTCTAGCTACTCCTTACAAAGAAACGATTGAATTTCATCAACTTGGAACTTGGATCAGACTGAAGGAGTCAACTTTTCCCAATATAGTTTCTAAATTTTACAACAATCTAAAAAGGTGCACCGTGAGCGATGAAGAGCTCAAAATAGAAGTTAAAGGGAAGGAGAACACCATTACTCCATCTTTTCTAGCAAAGCTGATGAATATGAAAGATGAAGGTCTGGCTCTGAGACGAGGATGTGAAGATTCCATCAACTATGATAGGAAGGCTTATATGCTAGAAGGATGGTTTGGCGAGAAGATAAGCATTCATAGGCCTCAGGAGCCTAGATATTGGCACTTTATAATGGCTCATCGACTACTTCAGAAGATGAACTCAACAAATGCAGTATCTAGCTATGAGCACTGCATTATGTATCATCTGGTGGAGAAGAAGAAGGTCAACTGGCCTATGATCATTATGCAACATATGCTACACCATAAGTTTACTCTTGGTGGATTAATTAGCAGAATTGTAGCATTTTATGATATAGACTGCTCAGAGGAAGAAGGTTTGATGGGTAGTGAGATTGTGAGGGAGACCTTTGACAAGAAGGTAGATTATGGAATGAAATGGGATAGGGAGGAGGCCCTGAAGAAGGATATAATGAAGAAAAGAAGGGAGAAAGAACTGAGGGCTACTAATAAGGGAGAAGGAGTAAAAGGGGTTGAGGAAGACACCCCCAAGAGGCAAAGGGAATCTGTACTGAAACAGGAAGAAACCCCTAAGGCGAAAAGAAGCAGAATCAGCAGAAGTAAGGCACTTGCTACTGAGGGAGTATTAATAACTCCTGCTGAAGTGAGTGAGGGAAAGGCCCAAGGAATCACATAGTCTATGAATAAATTCCAATATGTGCCAAGGCCCTTAGAGGAGAACAACTCAGAAGATGAAGAGGATAGCCAACCTATCAGCATCTTAACCAAGAGGAAGAGGGGAGAATTTGATCTCAACATGGAAATTCCAAGTGAGGATGAGTCTGAATTTGCAGAAGAAAAGGAAGAAGAGGTGGAGAAGGAGAAGAAGAAAGCCAAAACCTATGACGAAACCGTCATCCCAGAGGATAATCCTGAAAAGGATGATATGATTAAAGCCTTAAACCAGAGCATAGTGGAGACCTTCACTCATGTACCTTGCAAAGGGATAGTAGGAGATATAAGGATAGCTGCAGATGAAGCAGAGAAAAGGGCTCTATCAGAAGGGAAGAAGATGCCTGCTCTAGAGGAGTTCACAAGCAAAATGAAAGAGAAGAGCACCTCTTAGACAGAGGAGGATGACTCAGAGGAAGTGGATGGTAAGGTCTTGGAAGGAACTTCAGTTGACTCTGACCTACCCGTAGGGGCTCTTCTAGTGGCTCCAAGTTCAGTACCTCCAAAGGTGGCGAATCCTACCAACTTCTTGCTGGAGAAAAAACCATAATCTCCTCATCTAGATCAATAAAAGTCTGTATTTGATCCATCTCATCTCTTCACTGCCAATCTTGAGACTCCACAAACATTCCTGACTACCCCAGGAGGATGTCCAATAGCTGATAAAGATCATCTTGAAGTAGCAGTATCTATTGCTCAAAAGATATGGCAGAGGCTAAGAAAGCTGAAGCTGCTGAGGAGGAGGATAAGACTGAAGAGAAGAAGGATGAAGTTGAAGAGAAGAAGGATAAAGTTGAGGGGAAGAAGGATGAAGACAAGGAGGAAGGGACTGATAAACAATCGTTACTGAAAGAGAATGTGCTAGAGGAAGATCTGTTCCCATCAGCTCTTCAGAAGGAACCAGCTCAGGGGATTATAGTGACTGAATGGGGTGTTCAGTCATTAGCATCAAATCCTGCTGATGAATTTGTTACCATGGCTCACTCTATATTTGCCAAACACAATATAAGGCCAGAGAATATAAGGGAGAAGGATGATAAGAATGGTGAAGATGAGAAGAGGGATGAAGTTCTACTAGAGGATGTAAGTGAGGATTATGATGTTCAGATCATGGGGAAATCCAAGACTGAGCAGCAGCAGCAGCAACAGCAGCACTCCTCTGTTGCAAAGGGTCTGGTGGATCCTGATAGTTGCCTTACTTTAATCCCCAGACCTGAAGAATAAAGGATCTATGGGGATGAATCTCTTGACAGCAGAGGATGGATGATTTGTGACATTGCTGAGGGAGGAAATCCCAGCACCTCTATTCCTGTCAACTCCCTTCATCACATAGGGAAGACTCTTGATGATATCCTTACTATGGCCCTTCGCCTCAACAACTCAGTAGGGGATATCAAACTCGCCCCCTATAATCGCCAGCTTACTAGGAGCGTAACCCTTATCTCTGAGCAGGCACAGATAATTATGGAAAGAGCTGATGCAATTCCCTTTCCCTCATAAATCCGCTCTGAACTTATAGAGCATCTGCAGCCTCTCATGGAGACAAGGCTCAGTAATTACGTTGATATCCTAAAAGCGCTTGAAAAGTTGAACGGGATAATGGAAGATGGTGAGAAGGGTCTGATGATAATCCATAATGAAGTTAGTGGGGTGAAGGAGATGCTCCAGAGGCAGATAGTAGAAGCCATCTCTACTCTGGGGACTGCCATAGAGCGCATAACAACTGAATACTCCATGGGGCTAAAAAATGAAGTGCAGGCGCTAAGGACTCAGAATGCTTTCTACGTGTGGCAGCAGGAGAAGATCCAAAATAGTCTTGCTGAGATGCTGAAGCACATGAATGATTCAAAGGCTGAAACTCTCAAAGCTATTACGGATTCAAAAAGGGAGTTAAAGTTTGAGATCTTCAAAGCTGTTGAAGATGCTCAGAAGCAGATCACTGAGGTTACCTTTGTTTAGAAAAATGAGGCTGTTGATGAGTTAGAGGAACAACTAGAGAAGTATGTTGTTGCCCTTACCAAAACCACAAATGAAGCTAGAGACATCATGGTGGCAAGGAATGCAAGCACTTCAGAGGCCCTTCAAAAGGGCATTGTTGGGTTTAGTAATCAGCTTGGTAGCCTATCTCTCCACTCCTTCTGCTCACATGACAGTGAGATCATTCCGTTCCTACAGCATCTAGCGAATGGGCTAAACACTCAGTGGATATGTAATCAGAAGGCTCTCCAAGTGATCCTTGAAAGCATCTTTCCCTTTGTTCCCAGCAAAGCTGCAAGGCTGATTCAGCAGATTGTCCCTCCTCTTCAAGCAAATGCAAAGGCTGTTCAAGATGTCATCCAGAGGTTTACGCTTGATGAGCAGAAGATAGTTGCTCAACTTGTTAGTGCTGAGTGGAGGGAGAAAGACAATCATAGCTTCAAGGAGATCTGGGAAAGATGGATGACTTCCAATCAACCTTCAAGTAGCGCCATGGAGATAGATCAGCAGGAGGAAACTCAAAATGTTGAATTCTTAGCTCTTAAAAAAAACCATTGTAAATGAATTCATTATAAATACTTGTATTGTAAAAAATTATACTCATCATCAATAAAAGTTTTTACTTTCGCTCCAAAAGTACAACTCTTCGTTGTACTTACTTCCTTGTATAACTTTAAAACTTAAACTTTGAACTTAAGCATTAGACTATGAGGGAGTATGATGGAGTAAGTGCATCCTGTGCTTGACTTCACTCAGAACCAACAAAATGAGGGAGATTGTTGGATTCTGAAGATAATTTTAGTTTTGTAAGTTCTGAGTTCAGAAGAAAGTTGTCTTAGAAGCACAAGGATTCGTCAGCAGAGCCATGGATGCTCAGAAGCTATTAAAGTCAGATGAGGTATTAAATATCTCAGAAGATCACTCAAGACTCAGAACGTTAAAAAGCCCTTCTGAGGATTGCAAAAGGTCAACTTAGACTTTCGACGGTAAAAGTCTCGAAAGTTGACGCATTTAATGCCACCGCATGCTCTATTCTTCAGTCTACTACAAGACAAAAGTTGTTGCAAAATCAAGAACATATCTCATCTACTATTCTAATATGGATCTGCAGTACAAAGTGGACCCCCCAAATCAACCTGATATAGCATGGCACGGATCAGAGTTGGAAGAGCTACTCTAACAGATTCTTTAACGGAAACAATATTGAGAGATAACGGCAGAATTCCTAGCAACGATCCAAATATCAATGGAAACATTCTCTCCCTCTATAAAAGGATGATTTCTGCCATTGGAGAAGGTTGACGAATCTTAATAAAAGTATTCAAGAGTGAACCAGTTCTCAATCTGCTTACAACTTTCTCATAGCAAACATTTAAATTTAATCTGTTTATATTTGAACTAACTGAAACAAAGTTCAGAAGTTCATATAAATCACTTTCTTATAAACTGTTGTATATCACACTAAGCTGAGGGTAAATTAGTGCGAGGGAGCTAGGTAATCTCATAAGGAAGGTACTTAAGAGAGACGAAGATCAGAGCCTCAGATATAGAAGAACGATACTTCTGTATTGGTATAACCCAGTAAAGACTGTTGGAGAATACTTTAGTCAAAACATTGTAAAGGATTTACTCTTCACCAGAAGAAGAATTAATAGTGGATTAAATATTGGACAGGAGTTTCCAAGGACTGGATTAGGCAGAGGCTGAACTAAGATAAAATCTCTGTTTGCACTTTCCTTACCCTGCTCTTTTATTTTTGTGTTATATTAATTCCGCATCTAATAACACTTAAGCATAAAAAGGGGATTCTGAGTAAAGAATACTTACTCAGAAGATACTTCAGAAGCAACCTTCTAAAGTTAACAGTGAACTCGAGAAAGAGTCATTCACCCCCTTCTGACCTATTTTATACCCTACTGGGTCCTACAGTATTTGTGCCCCACCGAAAGTAGAATTCTGGCTCCGCCACTGACCTAGTGCCTCAATTTTAGAAGCCAAGCTTATCATGAAGACTTATAATTCCGTTCAAGAAGACTTATCGTGTATAAATGGAAAATATTCACGCATTATCATTGGAATGGATAACCATGTTTTTTTTAAGTTTTAATTAGTGAAAATGGTGATTTATTTTACTTTGCTTATATTTTACAAGATTGTAAACTTTTAGCCACCTTGTCTCTATCATGTTTTTTAAATTAATTGGTAGGAAAACTTTACGGCTCATTCGTTAACACGAGCTAAACTTCACCAAATGCATTACCCTTCCGTCTATATTAATATTATTTACCACCTTTTCCTAGAAAATAAAATATGATAGTATCTGGCAAGAAAGCAAGTTGAGTTAGTTGGCAATTGGGATGACATATATCGTTATTAATAACAAGGAAATATAGGAACAAAAATATCATAATTAAAGGCTGCGAACACATGTGAAATAATTATAGGTTAGGAGGCTCTGATAAGAGTCTATTGGAAATTGTGTAGAGTAGTTAGGCTACCTTAACATATACTTCCTTGATGAAATATTGTTACTTTATTTAATTCGCAATTTTTAAAATAAAAATAAATCGAATGAGATAATTATTAATTTATCATTTTATAAATATTTTATTTTATTTTCAAGATTTTCAATAATATGTTTAAATGTTAATTTTTATAGTCTTTTCATCTTATTATTGAAGATTAAAATATGATTATTTTAAAAGTTGAACAAATTAATAGGGGAAGGATTGAAAAACTTAGAGAAAAAGCACATTGAAAATACAAAATGACAATTACAAAGAGACATTAAAATCCCTCTAAAACGACAATATTTAATAAACAGAGGGAGTATTATTATATTAAATTTTCCTAAGAAGATTTAAAAATAATAATATGATGAGGATGATGATGAATCAAATCCCAATTTTTATCAAATTTTTTTTATCATTTTAGAAAAATTAAATTAAATTCTGAATAATGTGATTAAAAACAAATAACTGCCTTTATATGCATAAAAGATGCTAGCATAAATTTGTTAATTGCAATATTATGAATTCTTGGGAGTTCTCTCAAAATTTTTGCTTTTAACTTGTTGCTTTGTTATAAAGGGCTTATAAAGAGTTTAAAAACATAAGTAGTTAATTTATTTTTATAAATAACTAATAAATATTTGAGGTATTTGGTAAAATTGATTTATAATTTCTTAATAATGAAAAATAATTTAAAGAACATGTGATTTTCATTCATATAACGAATGCATTTGTAATTTAAAAATTAAAAGTGGCTGATAATTTGGTTGGTCAAACCAACAAGAATTAGAAAGTTCTTTTTTCAAGCTCCAAATACCAGCTTATTATTTTTTGGACATAAGCTTAAAAAAATTTTTGAGAAATAATAGTTCTTTTATTTATCACATTTCACATCATTAACTAATTTTGTGATGTTTGAAGAGCAAAGTCATTCATTTTGGTAAATAACAAAGTTACCGTAGAAATAATTTTTTTTTTTGTATAAAACTAATTTTCTTGGTAAAAAAAGCCGATTTCTTTTATATAATTTTGCTATCAAATCAATCCTAATTTTTACAAGTATCAAATGACTCCTTTTAACAGCCACCAATTTCATACTATCCTATAATTGTTGGAAGTTATTCAACTGTCTGTTTTCCATTCCCGGATTAGTTTTTTTTCCACTTTAACCATAATCATCCATTATTGTTATTTCATCTCATCTTCTCTCTCCACCTTATCTAATCAATCCCCATTTTTTCAATTTTCAGTTAGCTGTAATTGTCAAATTGTTCTTGCACAGATCTTGAGTTTTGTTTTGGAGGGGAGGCACACCTACCCTAATTTGTGCTGCCTTCAAATCCCTAACTAACCTCAAGATCTGTGTTTCCTTGCTGAAAAGATTTTTAATTTTTCCCAAAAAGTTGTGATCTTTGAAGAGATTTGGGTCTCTGAATCTAGACTTTGAGGTTTTCCAGGTGTCAGAGTCCCATTTTAAGATCTGAAATACCCCACTCTCCACCATCTTAATAATAGGCCTATTTGCCAATTTCATCATCTGGGTTTGGTTGGTTCTTCCAATTTGTTCCTCTTCTTTTTCTTTTCTTAGGACAGCTGTTTTGGCTGTCTCTACCATTTTGTTAGATTGAATTATTATTTTGGCTAATCTTCAAGTGAATTTGTTCGTTGATGATTTAGATTTGATAGGTAGAGGGAGAAAGTTCACACATTTTACAGTAGGAGGGGCCCACTGTTAGGCTTGGTGGGCTCTCTCTCAAAACCAATCACAACCCATTTCTTGAAAGGTATTAATTTTTTTAAAAGATCCCACCTTTTGATATTTTTTTCATGTTTCCGAGGTGGGTTTGTTGTTGTTGTTGAAGAAGAAGGTAGAACATAGAACATTACAATTGGGTCTTCTTTTCTATTCTTTTTTTTTCCTTTGCACTATTTGCTTTTTTCTATAATTGGTCACTCTTTCTTCCACTTTGGACAATCTATGATTTTATGCCAAACTTGAAGTTGACCCCGTGAATAGGAATTCCCATTTTCTAATTCTTTTTGATTAAACAAGTTGTAATTTTAATCAATTCTAAATGTTACTTTACTTGTTCATTACATGTTTCTCCTTCTTGTTCCTAAAGTCCCTCTCTCTGAACCCACTTCCTTCATGGGCAACTGAGGTTAGATTATTGCCATTCTGGTTTTGGCAAGACTTGTTTCTTTTTCCTCGTTTTGGGTCAATGAAAAATACCCTTTTCAGAGCTTCAAACATGTCCTTGAAAAAAGTGGCAATATCTTCTTCATGTGGGTCAAAATTAGAAAAACCTTTAAATGATTTAAATGAGAATGAAGAAAAGATGCCACTACTGGACTTGCCAGAATTGGCGTTGGAATGCATTCTTGAAAAGTTACCTCCAGAAGGGCTTTGTAACATGGCACTAGTTTGTTCTTCTTTGAGGGAAAGATGTGTGAGTGATCATTTATGGGAAAGGCATATGAAGCAAAAATGGGGTAAATTTATAGGCCCAGCAGCCTACAGAGAGTGGCAATTTTATATAGCTTCAAGTAAGCAAATGGGTATTTACAACACACAAGGCAGACCAAAAGGTTTGATGAAGCTTCTATCAATTTTTTGGCCTCTTCCTTGGATGAAATCAAAGGACCACAACAACAACAACACTAAAACTATGAAGAACAAGAATGGTTTGCTTGTTGATTCTGTCATGTCCTGGTTCCTTGCTCTCGAAACCGGAGAATTCTGGTTCCCTGCTCAAGTCTATAACCGTGAGGTATATGTAATTTTGAATAAATTCCAAGACTTTTTCTTTTTTTTTTGGTTGAATATGTGATGTTTAAATTGGTTAATTGTTGTTTTTGTGATGCAGAATGGTCATGTTGGGTTTATGATGTCATGTTATGATGCTGAGATAAGCTATGATCCACATACGAATACATTTCAAGCCAGGTAAACTACATCAAAGAGAGCTGATTCTTGAATTTATGGAACCTTTAATTTGGGAAGAAAATAAAACCAAAATTAATGAATGTGGTGAATAGGTATCCTCCACATGGGAGAAGAGCAATGGCAACAGAGAAAGGAATAGGATGGGATAGGCTTAGAGCTCCACCACTTGATGCTTGTCCTCATAATCTCCATTTCTCTGATTGCTTAAACGAGTTAACCCCTGGTGATCATATCGAAATTCAGTGGCGACGAAACAAAGAATTCCCATATGGTTAGTTTCCTTCTCTGATCCGTTGATTTCTGTAGGCATGTTCAGAGACAGCAGAGTAACAATTGGCATATCAAACACATTCTTTTGGTTTGCCTGGATGAATTAATGTGAAAAAAATGGACTTTTGCAATGCAGGATGGTGGTATGGTGTTGTAGGCCACTTGGAGTCGTGTGATGGGGATGAAAACTATTGCAGATGTCATAAAAATGGTTAGTTCCATGCTTTGTTTATCTTGTTTTACAAATCAACGGCTGCTTTTCTGAAAAAATTTCGTTTTCAAGCATTTTTCAATAACCAGCATAGTTGATTTTGGAAAATGCATACCAGGACAGTTTCTAATTAAATAGTTTGAAGGATCAAAATGTGGTGTTCAAAACCAAACTATGTAATTCTGTAAAAAGTTTGTGAGAGTAATTTATTAGAACAACCACTGAAAGGTTGATACCCGAATAAAACTAAATAGAAGTAACTTAAAAGTTTAGGCCTTTAAATCTGTAACCAATAAATGGATGAGATACTGGAAAATGAAGAAGTGGACCACTAATACTAATGAACGGAAGAACGGTCCCAAAAACAAAGACCCAATTGAAGAACAATGTCATAGATTCAACCAACAAGGTGATTAAAACCATAGCATGTTGTCTTTCTTATGTTTGCTAAATTGGAGTCCATTGGGGTCCTTCAAAATCCTATCTTGATCAACCCATTGTTAGCTCAATGTTGATTGTAAAAATGAAAACTAATTACGGGGTAAACGTGGTGGCAGAAAGGGTAGTGTTGGAATTCCATCAATACAGTAGAGGATCAAGGTGGAGAAGTACAGTTGTTAATAGGAAAAATCATAGAGAGGAAGGCAATGAAGCTGATGGTTTCTATGGTGGTATTAGAAAGCTCACCTCCATTACTGAAATTTCTACTTGGAAGCAGCTTTGGCCTTCTGATTTTTTGGAATAAATACTTTTTTTTTAACTTTTCTACACTTTTTTTTTCTTATTATATGAAGAAAATTGTAGTTGTAAAATTTAAGAAACAGCATCCATGATATAATCTGGACATGAACTCTTTATAGATTTTTAGAGCCAGGATTGATTTATTTTTTCATGTAAAACTAAATCGCCAACTACTGCATTTAATGTACAATACTTAATTCTCCCACTGTTTACTAAATATTATCGTTTTAACTAATTCACGGTTTTTAAAATAACAATTAAACGAATAAGGTAATTTATTAATTTACCCTTTCATAAATGTTTAATTCTATTTTCAAGATTTTATTAACATGTTAAATGAAAACAATAAGATCTATAGTCTTATCTTGTTATTGGAGATTATTTTGAAAGTTGAACAAATTAATAAGGGTGGGAAATGAAAATTAAAAAAAAAACACATTAAAAATACAAAATAACAATAAAAAAGAGATAATGAAATTCTTGTAAAACGATAATATTTGTTAGACGGGGGAGTAATTATTAGTCCCAATCTCTTATATATTTTTCTTGTCAACTTTATACTTCATTTTTAGTATATGTACCAACTAAACTTGTATTCCAGTTTCTTACAATATGTTTTTTTACTCTGCTGTTATAAAAGTTGATGCAAAACTAAAATGCAAAACTTGATCAATTGACTCGAGCTGTTTAAGATGTTTGATCAACTTTAGCAAAGTTTCGAGTCCGATTCACACTACATGAAAAAAATTTTATTTGGGAACATGAAAATTGCTCCCTGTTTGGAAAAATCTTGTTGGTGCTCCTTCAACCAACCAGAAAGGTTTCTATACCCCTTCTAACTTACAAAAATTCATTAGTTTGTCGCTTGATTGGGTAAGATGATATGTAACCACTGGTATATATGTGTACCATGTGTCAAAATGTTGAAAATTCAAACCAATAATAACGTGACACGTGGTATAAGTTGAAAATTTATTAAAATCCACTCGCTTATTTTGTCATTCCCTTGCCACATTAACAATAAGTGGTAAAACGATATACTTTTTAGTTTTTAAAAGTAGAATGGTTAGGAGGAACTTTTTGAAAGTGCAGTAAATTTAGGAGAAATTAGGTGCAAGTGATGCATTAAGGCATATAAAATAGAACATTGACGTAAGAAAAAAATTTGAAAATATTATATGTATTCACAAGCTGCAATGTAACAAGATCAACTTGTATGTAAAATAAAGGGAAAAGATCACAAAAAATGGAAGAATCACTAAGGGCTAGTTTGTTTCTGCAGCCGGAAGTTGCTACCCGAAATACACACAGTAGCTGCTTTCGGAAAATAGCGTGTACCTACACGGAAAAGCAGGTCCCCCGTAGCCCGAAACAAGAAATTTGTACAATCTATAACCAAACAATAATTATAGCAATTGGTTTATGGAAATTTAGCACCGTAACCCATGCACAAAAGCAACTTAGGCCGGTACCGTACAAGGGTCATTTTTGCAACTTGAATCTCTTTTTTCTGCTGACCCATTTCGTTTGATTTGAACGACAATTTTCTCAATTTGGATTTTGCAGATTCCACACTTTGATCTTTTTCTGTCTTCTCATCACTTCCTCTTTTCTTTGTAAAACTCAGCATTTTTTGCCACTTGTTTTTTCTTCTTCTTTCATTCACTTCTACTTGTAACACAATTGGGCCTGGGCTTGTGGGCTTTTCATAATTGTAGCCCAATTTCACCATCCTTGCCCTTCTTGCAAACAACACTCCCTTGGGCTCTGCCAACCTTATTGGGCTTCTACCCGGCCCATCATGTTCCTCCTCAGGCCCATTGGCCTTTGTAACCCTTACTATTGGGCTTGAATGTAAACAATTTTCATGCATCCCTTCATGTTCTTCAAATGTAGTGCATGCCTTTAGAGGCAACATGGATTTTGCCCTTCTATGTTTCCTTTCTCTCTTCTCCTCTTTAACCGTCTCTAGTGCCACCATGAACGGATCGAAATCATCATTCCACAAACTCTTCCTCGTAAAAGGGATCTTGAACTTCGCATTCGGGGAAGGCATGTGATTAAAAGATGAAGAAGAATACAACTGAGAAGGCGGCGGGTTCAATGGCATCATTTTCCCCTCGCAAAACAATTCGTCCGCAAATGCCAGCGCGGGAAGCGACTCGTGAAGCCTTCTATGACATTTCGTCTTTATCTCATCCATCCTCACCTCCTTGTCCAGATCATGACTAGTTTCGAATTCATCAGCATTGAAACGACGACTCGTTTCAAACTCGAATTCGGAACTTTTGTCACCATAAGTTGTCTCCGGAGTAGCGGATAAAACATCAACACTAGGGGAAGAAAAAGATGACGAGGGTTTGAAAATTCGCCTAGCGGGACTAGAGGGGACGCTATAGAAACAAATATTAGGGTTAGGGTTTTGAGAGAAGATTGATCTAGGAGAAGAGGGAGCACTAGTGTAGAAAGAATCAAATCTAGAAGACATGATGAAAGGTGAATCCATGGAATAAGCTCTTAGAAGAAAATTGGATTTAGAAGAAATGAGAAAAGAGTGCAGAAGAGGCTGCTTTTGGCCTCTGAAACCCAACTCTTGCATCTTTATAATGTATACAGAAGATTAAGAAGAAGAGTTGGGTTTCTTCTGCCTTAACTTAATTACAAATTAAGTTTCAATGTTTTCTTTATTTTATTTGAGTCTTTAACATATTGAAAAAAAGAGGAGAGAAATTTTCTCATTGTTAACTGTTTGTTGCTATGTATAGAATAGGCATATACCATTTTTTTTTTCATTTGTCTTAGTCAAACTCATTCATCGCCACATTCATATAATAATGATATTGTTGTCTCCATATCCATACAAAAAAGCCTTCCTTTTTGTAGTTTTTTAGTCCTACAATTATACTTAATCTTGATGTTTTCTTGCATCATATGACCTTCTATGTCCTTATTCTTCGCAAAAAAATATCAATTAGAATTTCTTTTTAACAAAATTCGTCTTGAATAAATAAAAACCAACATGGACTAGCAGCTCAAACGGTACCAAATTAAATTCTTTAGTTTTTGAATAATCGGATGCTAATAAGGGAGCATGAAGATTCTTATTTTATGAATCTGCGGCCAAAAATATTCCTAGCAAAAGCAAGTTCTTCTAAAAACCTTGACAATTTGTAACGACATTATTTTAAAATATTATTTTTATTTCTTTCGGTATTTGTTTTATAAGTATGTATATGATTTTTTAATTTGAGGTTAAACAAACAAGTACTAGATGATCTGTCTCCAAATTAATTTTTTTTGACACAAAATTAAAAAATTATAGCTTTAATAAGTAACTCAAACAAAATCTCAGTTAGTAAATATTGATAATATGATATCATGTAAATATGAAATATGACATGATATGACTTTAATATAATTCATTACCATAAATCATATCCTATTAAAATTACAAAAATCCAAATAGTCCAGGTCAAACTTTAAAATCCTTCCCATGTGACATTAAAATATAACCCTGATCAATCTATTCTTAACCAAAAATCCTGGGATTGATTCTTGGCTCTGCACTTTACATCTTGTGATTGGGTTCTTAGTTTAGTTGTTAAGACAGAAGTTGTATGCTCTAGAAGTCACATGTTTGAATCACATTTAGAACAGTTTGAAGATTTTTCTTTCCATTTAATATAAGATCAAATGAAGAATTTTTTTTTTAAAAAAAATATGATGAAAGGGATAAGAAGAAAATAATATAAAGAACATAATTATTTTTTTCTTAAACATTATATTATAATTATTATTTATATAAAAAGGAATTATTGTTTGTTGCTACAATTATATACAATAAATAAGATACCAAATATTGTATATTTGGATTAGGATAAAGCCACATGTATATTGTAGATGAAAAAATAAGTTGAAGCCAAATCCTTTGCATGATTCTCCAAGCTTAAGGAAAATGTATATAAATAAATAAATTTATACACAACCCGTGACCGTATATAACAATATGATTAGAAAAATACAATTTATTATTTTTTCTGATTTTATTTCCATTAAAATAAATAGAAACAAAATTAAAGAGAAATTAGTTACGCATTAAATTAAAATCTTATCAGAACAAAGCAATAAAAAATAAGTTATTTTTCAAGAGAGACTAGTTCATAAATTCAATTGGACTCCTAAACTATCATTCGAAATCACTTTAATCTATTAACATTTAAAAGCATCAATTTAATTCATCGTCTGTCTAATGTAGTAAAATGCTCCCTTCAATGGATGACTTCTGTCGATTAATGCAAAACTCATAAATGTGATTAATAGAATTACAACTAAGTAATTTATCCACCAAATTAAGGTAAAAAATTAAAATGTCGCATATCCACAATTCTATGTCTATATTGATTATCTTTTTAAATCACCGAAATTTATTAGCAAATCACAAAACGCTGTTCTAAAAATCAACATCTAGTCCGAATTTTTGACGTAATTATTGATATTTATAATATAAAATTTTAAATCACAAAATTCAGTTTAGTGGAAAAAAAATATTATGTGTATACATCTATTCTAACCTAAAAATCTCGTTGCAAGTTTTGAATTAAGAAATATTACACTCTATGTCACAATAAATAGATAACTTATAAAAAAATTTATGCTGTGTAATAATAATATAAAATTTTATATTTTTATATTCTTATGTTGAATACATATTATTATTTTCTATAATATTTTTCTGTTTGACATACTATATAATTCACATTCAATAAAATTTATAATTGTATTGCATTTTAAAAATGAAAAAAATGTAAACTCATCTAAGCCTCGTCCAGATTCCAACCAATATCTCTGCTAAGTTTTAGATTTTTGAAACATTGTTGAAAATCAATCATCACTGTTGAACCTAGATGATACACCGAAGAAAAATATCAGTTGATTCTGTTTTCGGTGTTTGCTTCAATATTTCCGTTCAATTTCTGATATATGAAATAAAAAAAAAAGAGAAGCTATTAAAAGATAAAAAAAAATGAAAATATAACATGCCCTAAATTGCGAAATTAAAACAAAAAAGGAGAAATTATTATTTTTTTCTAAATTTTGAAAGGCGGGGAAAATTTGACTACTGGGAAAAGGTTGGGGAGCATTCGAAGGAGCGAAGAAAAGGAATTTAGAGCTCGGTTGATGGACTCCCAAATTAGACCACAGAAATTGGAAATATTCGCAAGGACCCAATTCATGAATTCAATCTTACCGAGATTTAAACACAAATTCCTCTTAATTCCAAGCCCCTCTTTCTCTAACCTAAAACCCTTAAATCCCCTTATTCCATATCGTACCTGCACTCCTATTACTACTACTAGTGCTTCAAGGCACCGTGTAACTGCTAAGGCAACTGCAGTTGAAGCTACCAGACAGCTCAAGGAGAACTGGTTACACTCCCTCTCTTGTCCTTTTCCTGTTGATGAATCTCGCGTTTCTCCCTCTGCTTCGGTTAATGTGGGTTCCCGTTGGATCATTGGTATCGACCCGGATACTTCCGGTGCTCTTGCCGTCTTACAAGTTGACGATTCCGGTTGTTCTGCTCAGGTAATTACTTCTCTTTTTGTTGTTTGCTTTTCGTTTTCTGCTTTTATGTCTTAAGTTGGTAGTATTTGAACTCTTGGCATACTCTTCTCTTCATTTTATGTGTTTGAATCCTCAGAAACTGGAGAGATAAAGGAGGCAATTTGACTGGCAGGAGCCAGATTTTATACTAAATTTCCCTACTTTTCATTACTTTGATTTAGCATAACTTAACCTTATTGTGCCAATGAACAGAAATTATCTTCACACATTTTTGAGGAATTCAAACTTTATTTCTTCTTCATTTCGAGCAATAAAACTTGGAACTGAATGAGTTATCCAAACATCAAAAGCTATAACCCTTTTGAACATCAACATGGATTGTAAATTAAACAGAAAGGATAAAACTATATTGCTTCCGCTCCCAGTTTTTACTCATAAGGGAAAGTATGTGGTAGTTAACTAAAAACATTTACATGCCTGTGGTTTTTTTTCTGTTCCGTAACTTCTGACCTTTTTCAGTTTTTATTCCCAAGCCAAGAAAGCATGATGACTTCTGTATCCTTGTAGGTATATGATTCGCCTCAGTTGAAAGTTTTGGTTGGTAAAAGCACTCGAAAACGATTAGATGCCAAGTCTATTGTTCATTTGCTTCGCAGCTTCAATGCTCCAAACGGTATGGCAATGGCTATTATTTTCAATTGGTTGATTCAAGTGAATATGCTCCTCACTGAAATTTTTACTTTAAACCTTCATTACAGTACTCTGTCGATCATCATGAATGTTGGTTGTATCAATATAAATTTAGCATTTTTTTAAATTTCAAAGTACTTTTACTCTCTTTTGCTATTTGTTTCTCTGGCCACATCGAGAAGCAAGGTTTACATTCAGCATTGGTTGGGTTACGTCTTTGACTGTTCAAAGGTGCTAACAGTTTTATTGGGAAACAAAGGAAATATTGAATTAAGCCCTAATAGAGTTTGTATTGACTGCCATATTGATGTTTATAATCATATTGTATAACATAGACTTTCAGACTTCCTGTGTTTTTTTTTCTGGCTTTATGAATCTACACTATTTTCATCTATAATCCTGGCACGTGTGTCATTTGATGCCATCTTATAAATCTTAGCAGTTTTAGCTTCCTAGTATCTTATTCTACTCAACTGCTTCATAAATCTCAGGAACAACTGCATACATTGAACAATCAATCCCGTATCCACAAGATGGAAAACAGGTTAGTGTGTGACATTGATTGCAGATGTTATGAACAAGAATGGCTTAATTAGTTAATTATAATGCTAATGAAATAGTGTTAAAAGAACGGTGATAATGTCAAAACTAGTTTATAACTGGTCCATACCAGAGATAAAATTATTACTCTTCCGCCCTTTGTATATCTGTTTTTTAATTATTTTTTCTTAACATGGGAATAAGTGTGTTATTTGGGTGAAGGGGTGGTGGGGTGGAGGCTTTTCGTATGGATTATGGATAGGAGTATTAGTGGCTTCCGGGTTTTCAGTAATTCCAGTAACATCTGTAGCATGGAAGACCAAATTCGAACTCTCAGGAAGCAGATCTACAAAGGTTGAATTTCCTTCCTAGTTCTTTTCTTTAGATATTAAACTTATGTATATTAATCTTAAGTTTGACAAGAGTAGGATTTTGACAGGACGAAAGCCGGAGGCTTGCTTCAACACTATTTCCATCATTGAGTTCCTCGTTAACAAGGAAAAAGGATCACGGTATGTATCATCACCCTAAGTTTGTGAAGTACCGTAATTTCTTAACTAGATGTTTTGTTCTAGTCCATCCAAATACTTGCCACCAAAGTTAGCATTTAAGAAACATATTTTAAATTGAGACTAATATATCAACTAGTAAATTCTAAAATGAAATTCATCTGGTGATCATTTTATGTAACAGCTGCATTGGTTGGTTTGGTCCTTTATATCATGTTGCAATTATGAGCCACATTTTAGAAATTGAGGTTTGATGTGTTCGCACGTGATAATTGCAGGAAGAGCCGAGGCTTTACTTATTGCTGCATATGGCAAAGAGCTAACATTGAATTCGAAGGTGGCGGACTAAGACAAGGGTAGAAACTAGAATTCACAATTGCGAACTTCTGTTGCAAATATAAGATTTTTTTTATTACATAACTCTGGCAGCTTGGAGACTCTGGGGATGGTTTGGAAACAAGTGGAAGAAGTATCATTGAATGAGTGTAGTTGTACAATGAAGCTGCAAGAGTGGCAACTTCTATTTCAAGTCACTAGCCTAGTTTTTTCTTATCCCATTGTTTCTATTCTGAATGGGAGAATTAAATGTTGGTGGTAGTCAAAACACATTGTGACCCGTTTAGCTACAAGAAAAATGTAATTGCCGATTTTCCGACTGATTCTGACATTGTTCCTTGTGATATTGAGAAAAAATTTGGAAGTGCATTGAAAATCATTGTGGTTCTCTTATATGAACTCTGTGAATTCATTGTGCCAAATTACAAGACTAATATCTTTAAAAAGATAATTTCCTTTTTTAACCATTTTCCTCATTTTTTATACCTAAATTTCAGGAACTACAAGTTTTTTCTCCAACCATCTTTTCCATTTTGCATTTTCCAAATCAAATTCACTTTCAAATAATAATATTTTATTATTAACTAACAAAAAGAATAACAAAACAAAAACTAAAAATAATAAAAAAATAAAAATAATATTATTTTATTCAATTCTCCAAAAAATAATAATATTATATTCAATCTCTCAAAATGAGGAATGGATTCTTTCTCATACTTGGGAAATCCCATTTTGGGGGATATACTATATTTTGCGGATATATTATACAGGGAATGGTTGGAATTGATTATCCCCCATATTCATTCCTCATTTTTAGAGAATTCCTCGAAATGGTTGAGTTGAACCAAAACTAAATGGTGGTGAATTTCAAATATTGAAAAAGTAACAATGGGTAAATATGAAATATAAATACGTTCAAGGTCCCATATGCCATGATTGCTAAAGAGTTTTAGGCCCTAAAGCAAAGGAAATTTGGCTGCATCTTTAATTTTGGTTTTTCCATCTGCTACATGCTCACTTAATTGTTCTCCACCATTGTTTTTTCCATCATATTATTGTTGAAGTATAATCTCAAAGATGACTCCTTCATGATTTCCGACCACCGTTCTGCTCCCACTTATTTCAGTCATCTTCATCCCATGCTCAGCAGCTTCTTTGATGATCAATGAATCCATCCTGCCCTCAACACATCGAATGTTAATGCTATATCATGGGAGCATTTATTTCTTGAATAAAATTCAACTTATAGGATAGGAATATGAGCATATGAGAGTATTCTCCAAATAGCGTTGCTCACATTTTTGCTCGAGATACATAGGCTAGGATGAATTTGCACTTTCCACCCCTAATGCGAAGAAGCTGTTTGACAGTATCAAAAAGCAATGGTACACTGGACTGCTGAAAGCTTACATGTTGTCAAAGAAATTTCCTTTTTTTAAAATTAATTCCCATTTACATGTACAAAAAACCAAATGATCGCTGAGCTACTAGAATGGTACATCACCACACATTACAGAGCAACCGGCGAGTAAAAATTCAATCAAATATAAGAAATGCATTAGTATGCTAACATAAAATGCAGTGCACATGAATGAATATATGAACTAAAAGATGTCATGTCATGTCATGTGCAACTACGAGTTCTGACTTAATGCCATGTTCATCAGGCGCATTGGCATAATACTTTAAAACAGAAAAGCTAAACGAAAATATCACATTTAGGCTAATGCTTATTGGTTGAAATAAGATGATTAAAATGGACCAAGTGATAAGGATATATATGTCAGCTCCAAGAATCAAATCAAAACCACCGGAGTATCTTTGTAAGATTTGGTGTACATGGTCAGAATTTCCCCATTCTAGCTTCTCAGCTGCTAATTCTTCATGTAAGAAGCCACAAAACAAACTATGAGCTAACCTCAACACGAATCAAGTACATAACTTCAAATCGAATTCGCTCACCAGCACAACAATTAGGGCTCACAGAAGGCGAATGAAGCTCTATATTTTTGTTCAAAATCTGAAAACAAAATAATCACATGAATTATCACAATAAGAGCAATATCTGGACAGGACTATCATCTATACTTTAAGAATTCAAAAAATCTTGCAACCTTGCCTTCAACACTTCATCATTGTGGTCAGTTAGCACAACTTGATGGCAAAATCGGCCACAAAGTATGCCAGTAACCCCTGCAATTTGAAAACAACAATTAGTCGAGCAAAAAGATCAACGAATACCTTTTTGGAATCACAACGATTGATGTCTCAAACTCACCAATGCCAGATCCTAATTCAATAACAGAACATCCTCTTAGCATTTCATCATTTTTGGAGAGATAATCATTCAAAAGCATAGCACCAGGCCATACCAGTTGCCCTGTCAAATCAAAGTCAGCTGAACCGCATACTGTTAGTAGGCAAATTCAAATAAACCTGAAATAAACTTCAAAGATGATAATAGAATATCAAATTCATCAATGCCAGAGATTATATGTACACTGCATCTCAAATAAACTGAGGTGAAATACAAATTTAACCCCTAATTTACATCAAGGGTAGATTAGGTCAGGTTTTCAATCAAAAGTTGACAAGAACCATAAATATACAAATAATTAACCATAATGAATCAAATGAAAGGAGAAAGAACTCACTAGAAGCGGATTGAAGACAGAGGAGCTGAAGGACATGAGAACCAAAAGTAAAAGTTGTCAACTGATAACTGTATGAAGGCAACGAATAACGAATACAAATATGAAAAGATGCAGAGAAAGGGAAAGTAAAGAATGGAGGAAATGAAAAGGGGATACTTGTCATTGATGAAGAAAGATTCGTCTAAGCAAACTATTTCCTCTTCTTCTTCTTCCTTGTTCGTATTCATCGTATTATTTCTCCTTTACCCAATTTCGTATTTCCGTTTGGTTGGTTGGGTTTTTCTCTTCTTGAAGCCGCGCACAATAATAAAAGAAGATTCATAGGGGTTTTAGGGTTTAAGATCAAAATTTATTACATTTTGTTTTGGGCGAATTTGTTCTCTTAACAACTACAAGATCAGTTTCGCAACATAATTCATCAGATAAAAATTAAAATGATTACCAAAATTTACTTTAAATTAATTTGTCACTTCAAGTTTTGTTTGAATGTCTTTAAATGTTAGTATAAGGTACCATCATTTTTATTTTTAATAAAGTAAATTTTACTTATCTCTTGACACATTTGAATAAATTTTCAAATCATTTATTTAATGGTGAAAATAATTAAAATAATGAAAACTTTGTTTTTGACAAAATCACCGTATGATTTACCTTAAATGTTCGATGACTGAAATCTAACTCAGTGTAACAAACTAAAAAAAAAAATCTCCATTTGAATTCACATATTATGATAACACAATTTTTCGAAAACTGCCATCAATTCAAAAAAACAACTACCAAGTTTCAAATTATTTAAAATGAATTAAGATTCTCCAAACTAGGGAAGTGTTATATTTGTATTTCAGTCAACCTCAATCATTCATCCAGTTTTAATGGTTGCGAGTGGGATTCACAGAGAAATTAAATTCATTAAAACTGGATAAATGGTTACTAATAATTAAAATTTATAAATGTAGCAAAGTTTGAAATTTAGATAATCATTTTCCATTTAACTAAAGCATAAGAAACCAAATTTAACTTGGTGATCACACATCTTTTAAAGTGGAGTCAGAAAGTGGATTTTGAGTTCAAATCATCGTCAACAACTAAAAATTTCAATACTTAAAAAATATGAGAAAACATTTTATAACAAATAAAAAAACAGCTGTAGGATAAATTTAATGAAATGATATAATTAAACAGAAAAATCTCTATTTACTTTTAAAAAAACTAAGTTGGCATAAAAAGCAAACCAACAAATGTAATGAAACTATATCAATTTTTAAAGACTTAGAGATGACAAATCTTATGTCTTTGCTGCTTAAATATTACTATTCATATGACATATTCTTGTTTGGTTTAATTGTCTCTATCTACCAATTTTTCCATAATGTTTCGAATTGACTTCAATGATCAATGCTTGTTTTGGTAAAATTTTAAATCGTCTTTAATTCTATAATAAATATACAATATATTCTATTTTTATTACACAAATTTTGATTTTTGAAATTAGAGATGTGTTCACTTACATGATAGTAATCAATTACAACGAGACAGGGTTTTTGGGTAGAGATTTTGTTGATTGATTTGGTTTAAGTGGATAAACGGTTTGGTATCGCTTAAGCAAGTTTCAGGTTCGACTTTTGTGAATGTAGAAAATATCTTTGGGAGATTCACCTATTAAAGGTTGGGTTTGCGATTTGAGTCAGCTCTATATGTAGTTGAGACTAAGCTTTAATAAATTGGATGAACAATAAAAAAAATTGCAGTGAGATTGAAATTATTACGATCATGAGAAATCTTGATAACCAACATCATCAAAATGTTCATATTATATTGAAAATTTTGTGCCTCCGTACTCTTTTACAGTTTTTGGAATGAGCAAAGCTTAAAAATTAAAATATATTGCCACATGTATGAATTCAATTGGAGGGTTATGAATAGGAAAAAAATCACATATCCCGGGTATGTCCCTAACTACGTATCCCTCACAAATTTTTTATGTGTAGCCTAGTCAATTTAACGTTAATTAAAGTTGCTACTCATCCTCACGGCTAATAATTGCTCCATCAAACACAACTCTCACAATTCTTTCTCTTTACTTCAACCCAGATATTCCTATTATTCGTCTCCCCTATTAATCCAACGGGTCTTGCTGGAATTAAAATAATATTTTCCACATGATTTCCTTTTCGGTTTATCTCATTATCGAGTATGTTGTTTGAATATTTAGTTTTCTTTGAGTTGTTCTTACTGCTCTTTAGTGTCGGTTTTCACGAGGATAATTGGATTTCATTTGCTTTGTATATTTTATTGCTGTAAAATGATGGTATTAAGCTCATTTTTTTATAAGCTTGATTGTAAGCCAAGTCAAAGCTGAGCGTTTTTTATCCTTGCTAGCCATATAAAAGGGTGTACATCTGCTAGGGTTTTACTTTGAGAAACCGCTTCATTTTCTCTCCTCTTCTTTGGTGATTTTCAGTTCGTTTGATTTCTCCTTAATGATTGTTCTCCGGCATTTGATTCTTGTCTGAATTATAGTGTGATCTGGAGTTTGTTACGGCGGTTACCTGTGTGTATGTATCCTCTATTTCTTCTAGGTTTTTTTTATGATTGTATTGTAATTTTGGGATGTTTACTTTCCAACTTTAGAGTTCTTAGGTTGAAGATTCTCTTTACTCTTGTTCCGATTTACAACTCAATAAAATTTCTTACGTTCAGATCTTTGGATTGCTTCTTTAAAAGATTGGCATTTGTTATAAAACCAATCGAAGGGAACCAAGTCAAAAAATCATTGTGTTTTTTTATGATTTATGCTTTATTGCTTTTGTTTGAATATGTATTCCTTAGTTTATTTCATCAATAGCTAAGGTAAATAAGTCCCCAATCTTTTTTGGGTTGTTAAAGTGTTTTATGGGGAGGATTATAAACTGGTAGTTAGACCTTGTTCTCTTCAACTTCTGAAACTTGAACTGAACTTAACTGCATTAAACTTAACTAAACTGAACTGAACTTAATGAACCTGAACTTAATTGAAATTAATAATAATATATTAATTATTAAAATAATAGTAAAAACCAACAAATGTAAAAATAAATTATTAATACTAATTATTACAAATAGTATTATTAATAACTACCCATGTAAAATAATTAATAAAACAATTTTAATACCATTAATAATAAAAATTGTTATAATACTTGAATTCATTTAATTAAAATTTTATTATTCAAATAATAATTATCGTTACAATTACACGTGAACTAATAATAATAATTATAATATATTGTAGTTTGGATTCAAATTATCACTTATTAATGGATTACAAAAATATAATAGTTGTTTTAATTAATAAATATTTTTATTTTTATTTTTATCATCCCATATCACATTTTCTAATTAATTGATATTGTAATTATAAATAAAAATATTATTATATTATAATTACATTAATAATATTATTATATCAATAACACTAGTAATTATCACTATTTAAAAATTATTTTTCCTATATTTATAATCAATATTAACTAAATTAAATAATAATTATTTTTCTATATTAATATTTTTATCATTGTTCTTTCTTTTTATTATTATTATTATTAATTTTTATTAAAGTATTAATTAAATAATCATTATTAAAATTAAATTTATAAACCTGAACTGAACTTAATAAACCTTAATTGAACTGAACTGAACCAAATCGAAGGTGAAGAGAACAGGGTCTTAAACTTAAAATCGGTGTGATGGTGAAAGGTCTTGAAATATGTAGGCCTGTAAATGAGCTGAGCCAAATCAAATTTTGGCATGTTTGTGTTTGTTTGTTCAATTTTTATACGAACACGAGCCGAATCGAACTTGAATTCGAGCTCAAAATTCTGTTTGTGTTCGTTTATTTAAGTGTTCGTTTGTTCGCGAGCTATTAACGAATAACTCATTTATTTTGTTCGTGAACATTAATTTTTTTTGAGCAAACTCGTTCATTTTGTTCGTGAATAACATTACCAATTTAATCAATAATTTAAAGTGGGACATAAACTTATTTTTAACTTATTAGTTTTACTTTTATATAGGAATACTTTATTTTATGTTTTATAAAATTTTATTTTTGATATGTAACAATAATGATCGAGCTAGTTCACGAACATTTATCGATTCAGTTCATAAATTTGTTCGCGAACCTCTAATCAAGTTTGTTCACAAGTTAACGAACCGAACTTTGACTTGTTCATGTTCAGTTCGTTTATAATTCGAATTATAAAATCATGTTCACAAACTGTTCATTTATGAATCGAGTCGAACACTGAGCCGATCACGAACAATTTTACTCATCTACGGGTAGAGGGTAGAGGGTAGAGAGAAATGAGATCATCAATTGGGTTGTCAATTGTCCCCATTTGTATTCTCTTATTGTTTTCATTATTATATTGTGCTATACAATATAAAATTATACAAAGATGTTTACAAACCTTTTGAATCAAATCTCCTTTTTTCTTAAAGAATTTCTTAATTGGAATCAGATTTCCAGGAATTGAAACAGCAATTGAAGCTTGTGAATCGATAAAGGTAAAATGGGGGATGTAAAAAATTGGAACAAAGTTAGCTTAATAACGATCCCAAAATCAAAATTGGAATTAACGAAAGAATTCTGAGAAAGATATCGAAGTTGGGTTGAAGAAAAAGGAAAGAATCGTGCGAGTTGTATTTGATGGAGGAGTTAAGCGTTATGAATTTGGAACATTTACTAACATTATGTTAAGCGTTAAAGCTAATTAGGATTTATTTGACACATTTTAATAATTGTAAGGACACATAGTTGAGGACATATCAATAGCACATGTGATTCTTTCCCAGATACATGATCGCATTTTGTGGAAAACACAAGAATCAATTATCAAATATGAAAACAAGTATTGGGACAACATGCACAAGCTTAAAAATATTTTGTTAATTTTATATATATTTTAAAATACATTTGTTTATTTGATGTACATGATAGAGAAAAAAATGTAACACTGAAATTTCATAAAAGAAAGTAAAAAAGTAAGGTTGAAATTTAGTACGTGGCGACATAATTAGAGAAGTAAACACCATGGGAAATGAAACTAAGGATGACTTCTCCATCCCGTGCTATTCGATTACTAAATGGGGCGGCGATAAGAATTCTATTTATTCATTCCCAATTCAATGTATTTTATTCCACATTTGACAAGTGACCAGTTTTTTAATGTTTTCTTTCTAGTCTAAAATCATATCTCATGTATTTCCGGCAGCCTAAAGTTAATTCATAGTATGGGCAATGCCATCTTTCACCGGGTATAGCAATGTCGAAATCGGGCGACACTTGAAAATATTAACATACGATTAATTTTACGTGATACAATCATACAAATACAGAAATACTTCTCCGTTTACAAAATATTATCTTTTAAGAGGATTTTAATTTTTCTTTTTATTATAATTTTGTATTTTCAAGTTACTTTTTCTCTAAGTTTTTCATTCGTTCAAAATAATTATATTTCAATGTTCAATAAGAAGATGAGAAGACTTAGTAATTAATATTAGTTAAGTCTTGAATATAGAGCAAGATATTAGGTAAATTAGTATATCATCTAATTCGGTTAATTAATATCTTACAAATGATGAATTAATTAAAACGATAATATTTAATAGGCGAAGAAATTACTTTTTATGCCTTTTTTTTTTTAATTTTATTTTATTTGAACTTACATGGACCTCGAGTCCACAACTATTTACCACTACTATTTATATCTAATTAATTAACTAAAAGTGGAGTATAATTTTAAATAGAGTTGTAATTACGTAGGGCCATGCAGTTATAGAAACGGTTGGCATCCAAATCAAAACAAACATAGCCCAACAGAAAGAGGAGAAAGGAGAGTCTGACTCAGTAATTTTGAGATAATTGGCAGCTGTTGTTTGCCAAATGCAAATAGCTTGCTTGGTGAGCTCTAATTTAGAGCTACAAAGCTGCTTTATACCAAAATTGATGATTCTGTTTTGGGTCCCCTGCGATTTCCTTTTCCAGTTTCTGATCCTCAACAAGTAAGAAACTTTGACTCTCAAATCCCTTTTACAACCTTCTATTAGTATATATATTTACTGTAAAAACAGTTTTTTTACAACTAAAGACAAAATCTTTATTCTTCGGCCGGCATTAAATTCCTGAGTAGAAACCAAGGTTTTTCCATCTTCTTCCCTCTATAAATTGGGCTGTCAAATCATGGAAAAGATCAAACTTTTCTTGTTCTGCTTCTGGGTTTTCAAATGGGAAGTTCTTTACAATGGATTTTCCTCTTTGGTTTTGTTTTGTTTGTGGCAGTTAATGGTGGTAACATCAAGTATAATACTGGCGTTGGAGTTGTACCTGGAAAACTTAATGTTCATTTGGTACCTCATACTCATGATGATGTTGGTTGGTTAAAGACTATAGATCAGTACTATGTTGGATCAAACAATTCTATCCAGGTCAAATTTTTTTTTTTCTCAATTTCATTTATTGGCTAAAATTTATGGAGAAAAATGAAAAACTTATACGTTGACTTGCTTTATTGAAGAATGCTTGTGTCGAGAATGTGCTGGACTCAGTTGTGGAAGCACTGCTTCGAGATCCAAATAGGAAGTTTATCTTTGCTGAGATGGTAATTCGAACAAGAGTCTTTTGAATCTAGTAATTAAGTTTTTTAGTTTTACATAACTATGCTGTTTCAGTATTGATGCTTAAATTGACAATAGGCTTTTTTCCAACGGTGGTGGCTAGAACAAAGTGATGGAATTCAGGATCGAGTGAGAAAACTAGTAGATGCGGGGCAACTGGAATTCGTGTATGCAACCATATACCATTTCGTATATTGATTCTATCTTTGAAAAAAATAATTTCAACTCTAAATTGCAGAAACGGAGGTTGGTGTATGCATGACGAGGCGGCAACTCATTACATAGACATGATTGACCAAACAACTCTTGGCCACACTGCTATAAAGGCGCAGTTTAACAATACTCCTCGCGCTGGATGGCAAATCGATCCATTTGGACACTCTGCAGTCCAAGCTTACCTTCTTGGAGCTGAGGTTACATCACCACTCATCGATTGACGTATTTTTTGTGCTCTATAGAGATCTCACAATTGTTTTGTTATTCTAAATATGGCAGCTTGGATTTGATTCGTTACATTTTGCGAGGATCGACTACCAGGATAGAGCACAGCGCAAGTTAAATAAGGGTTTAGAGGTTATATGGCGCGGCTCCAAAACTTTTGGTTCTTCCTCTCAGGTTCAAAGCAAAATAGTGCTTCCATTTTTTTAAATATTATTTTTTGAAATCATTTTCGAGATTAAAATTTTCCCTTTTCAGATTTTCACCAATACGTTTCCTGTACATTATAGTCCTCCGCCCGGTTTCCATTTTGAAGTGTTTGATGATTTTCAGCCTATTCAGGTTTTCTCTTGTCTGTTTCGAAATTGCCATGGTTTTGTTTTAGAAGTTTTAACTGATCTGCTGCATTTGATGTTGCAGGATAACCCTCTATTATTTGACTACTACGTTCAGGAAAGGGTTGATGAATTTATAAATGCCGCTATGAGCCAGGTAAAATCTGAAAGTTTTCAACTTTTTCCTTTTCGAAATCTCTTATTATTTATTTTTTATGAGCTTTGACTTTATAGCTGTTATTCAATTGTTTTCACAGGCAAATGTGACAAGGACAAACCATATCATGTGGACAATGGGCGATGATTTTCAGTATCAATATGCCGAATCTTGGTTCAAGCAAATGGACAAATTGATCCACCACGTTAACAAGGTAGTTGCTTGAAAGTTCTTTGATATGTAGTTAAAAACTAAAATTTTAGTTCGTACTTCAATATATAGTTTGTACAATTTTATGCAGGGTGGTCGAATCCATGCGTTATATTCTACACCATCTATCTACACTGATGCAAAAAATGCAGCTTATGAATCATGGCCACTAAAAACCGGTGATTATTTCCCGTTAGTGTCACTATATCTTCCCTTTGGCTCTTTTGATGAAAGGAATTTTATACCAAGTATATTGAATGTATTGTTTGTCTACTGGCAGGTATGCAGATAGGGAAAATGCATATTGGACCGGATATTTTACCAGTCGCCCAAGCTTCAAGGGATATGTTCGTTTCTTGAGTGGCTACTATTTGGTATGACCAAAAATTTAGTATGCCAAATACCAAAAAATACTATTTGTTCGATAATAATTTTTTCATCACTGAAACATGTATATGATTTTTATGTGTGTTTAGGCTGCTCGACAGCTGGAGTTCTTGGTTGGGAAAAATTCATCGGGTCCCACGACTTATAGACTTGGAGATGCCTTAGGAATAGCCCAGCATCATGATGCCGTCACTGGGACTGCTAAACAACATACTACCAATGACTGGGCTAAACGACTCGCTATTGCAGCATCTGAGGTGGAACTGTCTTTCTCTCGATATTTTGCCTGTTACTTTTCGTGTCTTACTTTTTAGTTTTTGCTAAAAATGCTTCGAAACTTATTTTGTATAGGCTGAAGTTGTTGCAAATTCTGCCATATCATGTTTAGTAAGCAAAAAATCAGGTGGTCAATGTACAACATCTGCAGTGTCTTTTACTCAGGTGCTGACCTTCTCCTTTCATTTGTTTCTGTACGACGAAAATTGATTCCATTGTCCGTGTTTCGATAATTAAGTATTTTTTGAGCAGTGCCAATTGCTGAATATCAGTTATTGTCCACCAACAGAAGAAACTAAAGCTGGCAAGAGTTTGGTACTACATTTAATTATCACTCGTGTTTTCTTATTAAATACTTCTTTTAGGTTTTGTTTTTATCATATGCATTTGATTACTTTCAGGTAATGGTTGTCTACAACCCTCTTGGTTGGAATCGCACAGATTTCGTTCGTATACCAGTAAGTATTTTTCTTACTGCAAGTGTGTGATTGCTAAGGTATCAATGATTGGAATGTTCAGGAATTATTAGTGTTTTAAATGGCCTAACAGGTAAATGATGCCAACCTTGTTGTTTCGGATTCTGCGGGAAATACGATTCAGTCCCAATATGTGAAAATGGATGATGTTACGAGCCAATTAAGAAACTTATATTTGAAGGTCTACATAGGGAAGTCACCCAACCAAGTTCCTAAATACTGGCTTGTCTTTCCAGTTTCAGTGCCGCCGCTTGGCTGGAATACGTATTTCATTGCCAATGCACCTTCCGGAATAAGTATGATTCTCTCCTCTTGAATTGTTTTCTTATTTTATCACCGCCATTGAAAACTGAAGTAGTTCTTTTTCATGAAACAATGAAGCGAAAAGGAGACATGGACTTTCAGATACTGAAAGTTCGCAACATAAGAGTTTTGAAATCGGACCTGGAAATTTGAAATTGTCATTTTCTTCGGTAACTGGCCAACTCACACGGTTGCATAATTCCCGAACAGGGGTAAGATGCTTCACTTTTCCTCTTCCATAGCTTGTCTGCAAATTTCAGTTGGTTTCGTTTCACACTTTTACTAGGTTGATATCCCGATTCAACAAAGCTATAGTTGGTATCGATCAAGCTCTGATAGTTCGGTATGTAAATTAAGGTTTTTTAAGAAATATTTTTTTCGCTTCAAATTCTGGCAGTTGATTGTGGGTGATTATTTTTTTTTTTGCAGCAAAATTCCGGAGCATATATTTTTAGACCTGATGGAAATGATCCCAATATTGCTTCGAGACACGTAAGTTACTATCGTTTTCTTGTTTTATCTGTGATTTTCATGTCCTCATAACATTGTTAAAGTTTTCTGTTACTGTTAAACAAAAATCCATTTGCACAATCTACAGGCATCTTTTACGGTTCATCGTGGCTCTGTATTTCATGAAGTCCAACAGAAATTCAATTCATTTATCCACCAGGTCTTGAACTTTTGAAACTTCGATTTCAGTGGCGAATTGTTATCACTTGACCGAATTTTCTGAATTTGATGAGTACTTGTTTGTTGATTAGACCATTAGAGTTTACAAAGACAAAGAGCATGCTGAACTTGAATTCACTGTAAGTCTCATGTTCTGAATTACATTTCTTCTTCCCCTACAAAGCGCTGTGTTTCATTCTGTTCTTTTCACATACTTAAACTAAATAAATTTGTTTGAATCTCTATAATTATATCTGATAATTTCTTTGTGAAGATCGGGCCAATACCCGTAGATGACAGTGTTGGAAAAGAGGTGATCACACGAATGACCTCAAATATGGTCACAAACAAGGTGTTTTATACCGATTCTAATGGGAGGGACTTTCTAAAGAGGGTAAATTTCAACTATAAGCCATCCGAAATTTGATCTCTGTTTTGAAGTCAATTACATTGTAGAAATTTAATGTTGATACCATGGTGGGTTTTTTCTTGCAGATTCGAGATAATAGAGCTGATTGGAACCTTTCAGTGAATCAACCAGAAGCAGGAAACTATTATCCAGTAATTATCAGAACAATCTGAACAATTTGGAGTCTGATACAGTTTCTTTCGTATTAATATTTTCTTCACTTTTCAGCTAAACCTTGGAATGTATATCGTGGACAAAAAATCTGAACTGTCGGTTTTGGTAGATCGTGCTGTGGGAGGTTCCAGTATTGTAGATGGTCAAGTAGAAATTATGTTACATAGGTTCAAATTGCTACATTGTCTTTAAATTTATAAACTATATTTCATAAAGCTCCAACCTTTAAACACTTTTATCTGTCTTTTCTTTATATGCAAGGCGTATACTCTATGATGATGGAAGAGGAGTTGATGAAGCCCTCGATGAAAGTGTTTGCATTGGAGATAAATGTGAAGGATTAACGGTTCGAGGGAAGTTTTATTTGAGCGTTAACAAACTAGGAGAAGGGTCGTCCTGGCGACGAACCTTTGGTCAAGAAATTTACTCACCGCTACTTTTAGCATTTACGCACGAGGTAGCGTTTTTTTTTTTTTGACATTTATTCTGTGTGAAATTTTCTAGCTTTTAATCGAAAAATTTACCGTCCAGAAAGCTGAGACTTGGAAATCATCTTACGCAACGAAAGGAACCGCCATGGATCCAGGCTATAGCTTGCCTTCTAATGTTGCTTTGATCACCCTTCAGGCGAGGATTTTTCGGCTGCATATATAGATGTCGAATTCGATATATATTTCGCTTTTTCTAATCCTTGTATTGCAGGAGCTTGATGATGGAAGTGTACTTGTTCGGTTGGCTCATTTGTACGAGGTAACTAAAGCACGTAATAAAAGTACCACTATCTGATTCATACTGATTATGTTTCGATGATTGGTAATGTGGACAGGGGGGAGAAGATTCGGTGTATTCGAGACTGGCTAAAGTTGAGCTCAAGAAAATGTTTCCTGGAAAAGCGGTAAATATATATATATATATATATATATATATATATATATATATATGTGACGATTCTGGGTTGCAAATATACTTGGAAAAGTCATGTTTATAATGTAAAATTGAGTTGCAGATAAAGGAAGTGAAGGAAATGAGCTTATCAGCAAACCAGAACAAGTCAGAGATGAAGAAGATGAAATGGAAAGTGGAAGCTGATAATAATGGTGATGAACAAGTTTCGCCTATTCGAGGTGCTTCTGTAGATGCTTCGACTCTTATTGTCGAGTTGGGTCCTATGGAGATTCGCACTTTCTTGTTGAAATTTTGAAATCTGTTTCCATGTATTTTTAAATAAGTTTCTCTTTAAGTTGTAATATGAGAGGGCAGAAACTGGAATCTCATTCACTCATTTTTAACATTGACATTGGTTCCAATGGCCACAATGCTTGACGGAAATTAATAATTTCGTTGTATCGTCTTTAGCTACGAAACCTTTTAGCGACAATAAATATTGCGGTAAACCTTTTACCATTATTATTTTCAATTTTAAACATTAGTGACAAGTAATTTCATAGGTAATCTGAATTTACTTAAGTTCACGAAATAGCAAGGGAAACCGACCGAAATTCTGCTGCCAATTTTATTTTCACAAAATTTGAAATTTTCGTTTATTTTTTCTATATTATATCTATTTTTTACGAGAAATTTTAAATGGAACCAAGTATTTTTAAATATTTTGATCCATTACAAAACAAGCATCCCATTAACTAAAAATCAGAACATATGTAATGCACTGAAACAATATGTAATTTGATTTTTTACATAAGTTTTTTTATCTTCCAATTATTAGCAACCAATGTGCATTAGAATTGGGAGTTTGACCAACGAGAACCATGTAAAGTGAGAATAAAAAAATAAAAAGAAACAGGGAGAAGACAAAAAATCTAACGCCAAGCAGAAAACCACCTACTACCGCCACTCTTTCCCTTTCACACTGACTTCAATTTCAAGGCCAGAAATATTAAAATTATAATTAAAAAATATTTTAAAATTATAGGTAAAAACGGAAGAAAACAGAGCATACCTTGCAAATTGCAACTACAACACGTTCCCTTTCCTCTTCCATTCCATCTACCCACCATTTCCTTTCATTTATTCCATTTCTCATTTTCCTTTTTTCTCTCCAACCCTAAACTTTCATCTTCCCCTCTTATCTTCTCTCTTCAATTCAGGTGCGTTCATTTTTGCTACTTTCGATTCTTAATTTCTATAAATGTCTGTTCGATTCATAATTTCAATTTTTCCTTTCCCCTGTTTTGCTGACTTTCTTTTTTTTTTTTCGTTGCTTTCCATTTTTCCTATCTGTTTAGCGATGTCATTTGATTGAACTTCACTGAATTAAATTTATAGAATTTTTTAAATCATTACTTTCTTCAATGTTTGATATCGTGAGGTTTTTCCTCAAACAGGGTTTCTGGAAATTTTGTTTTTTTTTAAAACCTTCTGGAAATTTTGTTAAAGAACTCAATTTTGCATTTTATACTTCCTTCAGTTAAATGTAATATGAATCATCATTGATCCTTTTGAAATGCCAATATAAATCTCTCAAATAACTTTGGGAATTTTGTAATTTGATGCAGTAGCAGTTTGCCTCATAATTCATATATTATTTCCCAATGACTTGTTCTAACCTAATGTTCCTGGATTTTGTCTCAGATTCTGTTTCAAATGTCACTTGCTCATTTCCCGTGTCGCTCTTTTGATAACCATGTGTCACTGTATCTAGCTTTCTCAATTCTTTTTACCAGTAGTTTAATATTTGTTTCCATGGCAGCTGCTTCAGCAATGTCAAGTGTGGAAGAGCCACTTGGTTTTGACAAGTTACCAAGCATGGCTACCATTGACAGAATCCGGAGGTTTTCATCAAGTGGTTGCAGGCCCAGGGTGGATGATATGGGAATGGGAAATTGCTGGATTGAAGGAAGAATGTGCAGCTCATCCAACAGTTGCATGTGAGTGAGCATAGCAATTTAATGGTTGCATGGTTCATTGAAATAATTAACTATGCGAGCCATTAAATTCTTATCTAGTTCATAAATCATAGATGTTTATGCCTTCAGTCATCTGCAGGGAAGATTACGAAGAGTACTCAGGAGAAACTTTTCCTTGGAAGAGACATACGAGGGACCTCTCACAAGGGGATTCCTTAAACCATAGGAACATGAACTTAGCCAAGAACCAAATGGCTTGTGGAAAGGTTTGGGATTCACATTACTTTCCGCATCATCAATTTAACTCTAAATCTAGTGATAGAAGTATGCGGGAATCAACAAACAAGGTGAAGATATTTTTTGTTAGATTGTGAAAACTCAGATACTTGTCTTTAATTTACTACTTGGTTCATATCTCGTTAGATCGTATAATTTTTGTAGTGATTTTTAATTCGCCCCTTAGACTTGTTTCAAGCTCTTATGCTTTAAATGATGGCAGTTTTTTAGGGGCTTGCCAAAGTTTGTGAAGATTGTGGAAGTTGGTCCAAGAGATGGACTACAGAATGAGAAAAATATCGTACCTACGAATGTCAAGATTGAACTTATACACAGACTTGTCTCTTCTGGGTTGCCAGTGGTCGAGGCTACAAGTTTTGTATCTCGTAAATGGGTTCCGCAGGTATTTTGAATACATTATACGACCCATCATTATATTTCTTCTATTTCTCAGTCTATGCTTGATAATGAATGTGCTTTTTTCAAAAAATAAATTATCATTGTAGCTTTAAAACAAATATGATGGTTTGGACAGGATCATTATGGGTTACTCTGTTAGAAACACTATTGTAGTTTTGTTTCTGTAGTGTAATAGTCTCTCTCCCTGATCTTTGTGTTATATTCTCAAACAGTTAGCAGATGCAAGAGATGTAATGGGTGCAGTTCAAAGTTTGGAGGGATGTAAACTACCTGTTCTGACACCTAATCTGAAAGTGTGCATCTCTGGAAACCTTGTTATGTAACACATAACAATGCGACAAGGATCTAATTGAAATTCTGCGGCTTTCATATTTTTCTTTTACAGGGATTTGAAGCAGCTGTTGCTGCAGGATCCAAGGAAGTTGCTGTTTTTGCATCAGCTTCTGAGTCGTTTTCAAAATCAAACATTAACTGTAGCATTGAAGAGAGCCTTGCTCGGTATCGTGCTGTCACTCATGCGGCTAAAGAACTTCGAATCCCTGTTCGTGGGTATGCCCTTTTCCATTTAAGTTCTACTGTAAATCTTTTTGACTTATTGTTAGCTCTTTAAATCTGTATAGATGTATTGTTTCTCTTTGAATGAAATATACAGTGTCCCTCCCATTCTCTCTAATTTAACATGGTGTCAAAACTCCAGCAATCTCCTTCACTTTTGGGTCTGCCCAAGAGAGCAGCCATGTCCATATCTTCCATCTTTCCTGGAATTTTGATTTGTCTATCCTCCGCCCCTAGTTGAGTTTCTAGCTTTGCGGTCTGCCCTAGAGAACAATCATTTGTTGAACTTTCCTTAGCGAGCAAAGAATTTGTTCATCAAATATTGAGACTGCCTAGTTAGCATTTTCTCCCTTCAAATTTCCTTTAGTTTTCTTTTCTTCTATTAAAGTCTCAACACCGGTTCAGAAAGAGAGCACAGGCTTGTCTGCATAATTCTGTAACCAAGTTGGTCATGATAAATATTTATACTCCAACTTGAGGGTTATATAGGATTTATATACATGTAAATCGAATATTGTTTGGAGTTATTTGTGTTTTATGTTGTTTTTACTGGAATTGTGTTTTTTTTCGTGGAGCGCTTCTCTCTGAATATTATTAATATCCAGTGTTCATCCCTCTATCTTTGGTTTAACGATTTGTATGTGGGACTATTCTCAGTGGCACAACCATTCTTGTATTATTCGATGTGTATTCATCAAATTCTGTTCTTGGAAGTAAATTGCTTGACTTTATGCTGAAATATTGGATTTATGTTTCAAAGGTACCAAAATTGATCAAAACTCATATATTTGTGGGCATCCTTGACAAAGTCTTTCTATAGCCTGAGGGCAGTAGACTAGTAAAATCTTAGTTAGTAATTTTGGATTTCTCATTGGTTACTCATATTCAGATGCTTTTGGTGGAAATAGGGATAAATTGATCAAGTGTATCTGGTTTTTGAATGTTTTGACAGATATGTATCATGTGTGGTTGGGTGTCCAGTAGAAGGAGCAATTCCACCTTCAAAAGTGGCCTACGTGGCAAAAGAACTTCATGACATGGGTTGCTTTGAAATTTCTCTTGCTGATACCATTGGTGTTGGCACTCCTGGTAATGTTGTTGTGACTTCACTTTTGCTTTAAGCTGCAATTTCATATACAAATTTGGCCGATTTGTTTTGTACATAACTATTGTTGCTCCTACCAAATCTTCTTGTTGTTCTGATACCATTGGTGTTATTTTTTGGATCTGTATGGCGCATTATAAATATTCTGTTTCCTGTAGTTGAACGTTTCTCAGCTTTTAAATTTTGAAGTCAATTCCCCTTTTTGTATTTTGACGGCATATCATTTTTCTGATACATTGGTTCTATTACATAATTTTCATCTAAAATTACAATCTGGAAACTTTGTTTTGCTTTTACAGTAATTACTAGGACTCTCTGTTTTTTTATTATAAAATAAAATATCCTCTTATGGTAATATTCATTTCCAAATACAGGGACAGTCATTCCCATGCTTGAAGCTGTAATGGAAGTCGTGCCGGTTGAGAAGCTTGCTGTCCACTTCCATGATACTTACGGACAATCCCTTCCAAATATACTGGTTTCTCTCCAGGTATGCCTTATGCTCTATAATAAAAACAAAAACTCAATGTTTAAACATAAAATAAAAAATGCTCAAAAGCTTGTAGTGCTTCTTATGGATCCATCTTGATATTTGTTTTTGCGACAGATGGGGATCAGCACAGTGGACAGTTCAGTTGGAGGGTTAGGAGGGTGCCCTTATGCAAAGGGAGCATCTGGGAATGTTGCGACTGAAGACGTCGTGTACATGCTGCATGGTTTGGGTGTGACGACTAATGTTGATTTAACAAAACTCCTGGCTGCCGGCAAATTCATAACCAGCCACTTAGGTCGTGCTTCTGGATCAAAAACCGCCATTGCCCTGAGCCACGTTACGCCTGATCATGCCTCTAAGATATGAGATTCAGAGGTTTTCACCAATATTTTACTATCCTGTATTTTTCGCATTTATATAGAAATATTATTTTCAAGATATTGAGTGATTACTTTGTGTAACCAATTGGTTATGGTCCAACTACCGGGAGAGCTATGCTCTTTCCAGTGAGCAAGTTTTGAACCTTGCCGCCCTTTATCTCAATGTTACAAAAATGGACGTATCTTGTAAAAACTGATGGGCTCATTTATGCGCTGTACAAGCATAAGTTGCTTATTATTCATTATATTAATGAATTATTATACGAAGGAAGAAAATTACAGATTCTAAACTGAATGTTTTGTAAGAACATACCTGAAATAGACCCGGCAAAGATTTATTTTCGTTTGGCTCTCACTTAACTGAACTTGATCATTTTAGTTTGGTAAAGTTTCAAAATGCATGCGTTCATTTTTATTTTAACTCCTAATTTATTCTTCTACCAAACTCAAAAATCAAACTAAGGCTATGTTCTAAGTTACTTTGTTAATTAAAATAATGAACACCTACTTTTGATATTTATGTGATTTTTTTTTGGACTAGAAAATTGATAGATTTGGGTAGTTATAATATAAATATTACTACACATCATATGAAAGGATCACAAATCCTTGTTTTCCAGCAAATTAAATTAAAATTCCAATCTCATAATTTAAATTGATACACGAGTCAAATGGGATGATGTGAAACCAAAAGTAACTAGAATCTTCTTCTTTTTTTTTTTTTTTGATAAGACAAGTAACTAGAATCTAAGCAAGTTATTCAACTCACAAGCTGCTAATTTCCAGTACTTGTCCAGTATTAGTCATGGAGAGTTCCCAGAATATCTTCATCTCGGTACAGATGATACCTGAAACACAAGTGTACATTTACTCCAATCAGGGAATGACTTGAACCTCAGAAAACTTATGTCTGAAATGTGAACATGAACCCAATAAAACCAGACAAGATTAACATAAAAGGTCAAAACTTGACTCCTATATATCTCGATTGATATGTTTAGTCCTTGTGATTTAATTCTCATAATTGGACCTTGGCAGAAACTTCACAGCCATAATAAGTTTATTACATTCTGAGTTATATGACAAAATATCTCCGTCTAGCAAAAGCAATGCGTAATGTTTGTGCATCATGCATGAAATAAAATAACATCTTTGACCAAACAAACCCAAGGAAAAAGTCAAAAAGGACAGTAAAACTCACTCTTTATCACCAAGTTTGACTTGAGTGCCGCCGTATTCAGGCAAAAGAACAGTATCTCCTTCTTTCACATTGACAGGAATAAGGTTTCCATCTTTATCATGTGCTCCAGGACCAACAGCAACCACTTTTCCAGAGTTCAGCTATAACAATCAAGCATAAGAAAAGTTATTAAGTTCAACAAATTTAATTAAAGTGACCAGAAGAACAAAAGACCAAACAAGAACAAAAGATTGAAGCTTTGGAGCTTCAATGACTATTCCAAATCCTGCACATTCCTCGTCAATTGAATAAAACAGAAACTATAAACTTAAACATTGAAGCTTTGGAGAACTGTGTTTTAAAAGGGCAAATTTGAATCAGAATCCTGAAACTTCAAAAGTAGAATTAACTAAAACCAATATGCATAAGCTATCTAACAGACAGACTACGTAGATTTTAAGGGGCTAGTTTAGGCAACACGATCTTTTTTTTTGCAAGAATTCACGGACCATCAATCTGGTCGAAGATCTAGTTCGGGTAACGATTAGGAATTGAAATAATCGCAAACACAATATGAGAATAAAAATAAGCAAAGGCGGAAATGGGTGAAAGAAAATAAAAAAAGAACCTTGGGGGTTTTGTCAGGAAGAAGAATCCCAGAAGTGGTTTTCGAAGGAGGGATTACTTTCTCAACCAATATGCGATTCAGTGATGGAATCAAACGTTTCGCCATCTTCTTCGCAAAGTACTGAATTTGGCAGTGAACTGGACAGTAGGGTTTTACTAGGATTTTTCAGTTTTTTCTATTTCCATAATTGCCCCTCGCCTTTTAGCCGATGCAACCGCAAATAATGGAAAGTACAATGCATCATTATTAGTTATAATTTAAACTTTAAAAAAGTACCTGTGATTTTGAGGTATTTTTAAAAATAGAACTTGTATTATTTCGGATTTTAAGAGGGGTTTGTGATTTCGAACTCTTATCAAAATGAGGAATTTTTTCACACTGTTAATTTTGCTGACGTGGTAAGGGGTATTTTTGTAAAATCATATTTTAACCTAATTTAATTTATTTTCTTTCCTTTTTTTTCTTTTTTCTTTTTTTTCAAGAATTGGTAAAGACAACACATTACTTGCAGATTTGAGAGTCTAATTAGAATTTCCCAAAAAAACCTGATAAAAGAGATTAAAAATTAGTGAAATTTACGCTTTTTTTCTATGCTGGGTAAGGATTACAATTATAACGGGAGATCATCTTCCGGACAAGGGATTAGAGGGAATGATCTCTCATTCAAGATCTTGTTGATCGGGTATCAAGATAAATTTTCAGCTCATTTATGTCATTTCTAGCTACAATTGATTGGTACAATAGCAGACATATTCAATTAGATTTTGTTGGGGTGAGCTAATGAAAACACTTAAACCTTTAATCAAATCTGCTTCTTCTTCAACTACTCCTTCCACATCGAATCCCATCCAATTTTCGAATGGGTTTTTGATGAATTACTTAATTAGCCTACAACAACCTTCAATCGGATTAAACCATCTCACCCTAACCAGATCCATTAGATCTAAACCCAATTCAGTCACCGAAACATGAACCACAACCAAATCCATCAATCCCACCACCAAAACCTCAATTTCTTAGGGTCAAAACCAGTCTCAATGAAGCAAGTGGGTTCGCTAACAAAACCCACTAATCTTTGCAGGCGAGTTAGGAAGATACATTAGGGAAATGGGTCGCTGTGAGGTAATGGTGGATGTTCAGCGATCGAGGCGTGTAAAAAGGAATTACCCGATACAAATCCGAATGAGATGCTTCGGAATTCAAATCGAAGAGCGGCAATTCGGTGTTCAAATCCAATTACATTGGTTCCGCATTCAAATTCGATTGCAATACCGAATTGCGCAAGGAAACAACATTATCGGGCTGGTAGGGTTTGAAGGAAATTTCAGCCAAATCGAAATTGGAGTTCGAATCGGAGGTGGGTTGAAGGGAGGGAGAAGGGGTATAGAAAGAATGAAGAGTGTTGAATTGAAGGGGAAAGAGGATTGCAAAGAAGTTAGATTGAGATATTTCTCAGTGTCGCTATCAATTTGGAGTTCTTTAATTTTAGGGTTATAAGAGCAAGTCCAACCATTTTCCTCATTTTTCATTCCCCAAACCCCATTTTGCAGGATCTATAGTGTTTTTGCTCTAACCATCTTCCTCGTTTTCCATTCTCCATTTCAGATTCCAATAAAGTAATAATATTTTATTATTATTATATTAATTTATTTACATCAAATCTATTCCCAATAACCAAAAAAATATTAAACACATAAAATTTAATCAAAACTAAAAAAATATTAATATAATAATCATTCTCCAAAATGGGGTTCCCCATATATAGGGAATTCTATTTTGAGGATATACTAGATGGGGAATGGTTAGACTTGATCATTCCTCATATTAATTCCCCATTTTGGGGAAATCCTCAAAATGGGGAACCATTGGAGTTGCCCTAAGAGAGGGGAAGATGAAATTAATGTTGATTTCCCAAAATGCCCATGCCAAGTCATCATGTTTTAACAATGTTAACAGAAAAGTCCTAATTTATTAACGAATACAGACCCCATTTTGAGACTCGAAATAATATAATCACCCTTTTGAAAAAATAACTGATACCACATGGTACTTTTTTTAAGTTTACCCTAGTTATAAATAAGACTGGAAAAAAATGGAGGAGATAAAAGTGATTATTATTTAGTTAATAAATAAATTGGTCTCGGTGCACTAACATGTTCAAAATGACAGATAATTTCATGTGCTTGTTTAAAATGCATTACTTTATCCTCTCATCGTCACGTCTCAGTTTACGATTGGTTTGACTTTTCATAAATGTCAATTTTTTTATTTTTTTTCTCTCAAACCATAAGTTAACACATGTCATTGAAGGGGGGGGGGGGTGGCAAAGTGGTGCATTTTAAACAAGTTAATGAGGTATTTGATACATTTGAAAGTTCAGGATAATAAAAGTCCATGTTGGACAAGTTCAAGGGGTTGTGTAAGCATTAAGCCAGTAAATTACTATTTTTTTGAATATATATGTATCAAATTCATGGATTAGTTAGAGCATCTTTAGTAGCTTGTAAATCTAGGTGGCATATGGAATAGAAGTTCCTATTGATGATGTGACAATAGTTTTAAAAATAGACATTGTCTACTTTTAAGATATGAATAGTAGGTTGTCTATTCCCTTTTAAATAGTTTTTATTGTAGACAATGTCTATTTAGTTGCTTACATACAAACAATCAAAAAGACATTGCCTACAATAAATGATGACACATAGGTGTCATATCATATAGAAAATGTTACTATTTAAACGTCGGTGACTCTTTGGGATTAACGCGTAAGAATCTGTCGACTCCGATTCCGAGTAGTCGATATAATATAACATAATTATTAGAAAAAATGGAAATGGAGAAGAAGATTGAGGGATCTAACCGTAAAGTTGGAAGAGGTAGAAATGTCGCTAAGAGAGAAGAAATTCGCTGGAAATCGCCCTAAGGTTGCAAAGAAACTCGTCGTGGATCGCCAATGTAGAGGGAGAGAGATTGTAGAGTAAAAAAGTGATTTGATTTGAGCCCTTTATATAAGAATAAATGGACATAAATGCAACAATCATGATTGTTGCGAATTTCGAAGCTGTTGTGTCAGGCGAAACATCGTGTCCTTTCAAATACCAATTCAAAATTCGACCGTTATCCACGCGTCCGTGAATGACATCGCCCTCGGCCCTAAAATGCCTCGCTAAGACCGGGGGGGGGGGGGTCTCCTAATAACAACCTCGCTAAGACTGGGGGGTCTCCTAATAACAGCAAATAATAAAAAAGTATAAATGGACTGGACCCTATCGTCGGTGATACCAATCAATATCGATCCCTCCTATACCGCCTTAAGTGCTTAGCAAGCAGGACGGTAAGTCGCTTAAATAGGAAGAGCCCTCGGTCGTGCCAAAATGACGTAAGAAGAGGTAGAGCAGTGTTAAAAGCCCAAACGATTGTTGGAGTTATACGCTCGGAGGAGAAGGCGTCATGTCACTTGCGCATTCCCCAAGCTTCGGTCGCATCAAATCCATAGGGTGGTTCCGCCAGCCCTAGCTTGTATGGCAGGTCTTTCATTGAACACACGCCTCTTGTGGAAGGCAACCAACCAACAAGAAGCAGATAGTTGGGCCCCGCTCGCCACTTGTGTAATAAAACTCTATATAAACCTCACTATTTCCAACATTCAGATATCTCATTCTTAATACTTACATTTGTTACTCTCCTCTTTTCTATCCCTGAAACTAATTTGACCGTCTGAGTGCTAACGTCGGACTTCCAGCCAGGCCTTGTCTTGTAGGTGAACCAAATCCTTCCCGGAATTGAGTTAGGATTAATTTCATTGAATCATAATAATGAAAGTAAGGTAAATTAGTGTAATTCAATGTATTTCCATGACATAAACTTTTATTATCAAAGGCGTAATTAGCGAGGCTCTTCATTCGATAATGAAAGAAAATTAAAAGAATGTGTAAGCGAGTTCTTTAATAATTCTAAAATAATAGCAATTTGGATTGAAGGTTAACTCAAGAGAAATTGTTAACTAAAAAAATAGACATCAAACTTTTTATTATATATTTTGGTTTACAATATATTTTGATTTTTCATATTATTTAATTAAGAACTGTCTGATATGTTTTTTCCAAGATCAATTCTGTTTCTTATAGAAAAAACTTGAAAATAAAATTTTTCATAAAAGCAGTTTCAGAAAACACAACTAAATTGACATTTAATTCTTTTTATTGAAGATAAACTTAGTTCCTTGTAATCTAATTCAATTTCAAAAAACTTCATATTTTAATAAAAGTCATTAAAGGGGTGTTTCTCAAAATTTCTCGTTTTCAACCTTTAACTTAAAAGTGTTTTTAAGAATATTTTAACTTATAAGTCAAATAATGAAGTGTTTATAACATTTTTTAACTTAAAAGTTAAAAATAGGACAGAAGTTAAAAGTAAGTCAGACTTAGGGGTATTTCTCATCCCTTATAAGTTAGTCAACACTCCTTATAAAGAGTTTTTAATTTATAAGTAATCTAAGTGTTTCTCATATATTATTTTTTAACATAAAAACATCTTATAAGTTGAAAATAAGAAGTTCGATTTTGCTACTTCCGTAAAAGTGACTTTTTATCTTTTTCTTTTTGACCAACACATTTACTTGTTTATCCCCAAATAAATTTTAAAACCCGAAATCGCCCTCTTTCAAATATATAGGCTTTTTGCTATATCCTTGCCATTCTCCCCTTTTCATATTGCTATGCTCTCAAGCTGGCATTGTGCTCACCTGTTGCCCGTTGTAAAATATAAGTTGGAAAATGAGAAATTTTGAGAAACACCCCCCAAATCTCATTCAGTTAACTCTGTTTTCAACAAATTATAATCTAATTCAATTTTCGAAAAATATAACTGAATCGTGGAATCTGAAAAATTGTAGATATGCAAGACAACAAAGAGTTAAAGAGGCTAGACCAGACTGAACGGCGTACCACTTTACTGCTTAAGTTGGTCTTTTTCTTGTTGAAAAGATAGAAAATGGAAGAGTTTAGAATTAGTTACCAATTATTGTAATCTTGTGCTCCTTATATGGAAAAAGAGTAGTGATTTGACCCATTCTAATACCGCCACAGATCGTATAGCTTTAGGAGTGGTTCTTGTGGGCCATTGTTATATTTAATTGGGCTCTCTTATTGTGTTAGGTTGATTATGATCATTTTCTTGTTTTTGCTAATAGTTTGAAACTTCATATCTTTTTTTTGCAACCTATAAAATCATAGCTTCTAATTTGAAAATATTTTAAATCACAAATACTTCACGCGTACTTTCTTAAAATTTACCATATTTTTATATGAGACATAATGGGACATTCGAACAACAAATTTTTTCATCTAAAAAATTCAAATTAGTTACACTTACACATGACAACAACTAAATGGAGGATACAAGAGTCTGGGACAGATGATTATTTCTCGATACCCCTTCTCCGTTTTTTAATCCATTTAATCAAAATATGAAAATTCAAAATAGTTGTCCAATTTAAAATTCTTTGTTTTCATTTTTTTTTCAAGTATACACTTATTTACTCTTGTAATTTTTATAGTATTATATGCACAATTTTTAAACATTAAAAGTAAATTAGCATTTGCATAAATTATTTTATTAAAAAGTGTGAAATCTATGAAAAGGATACCAAATAACAGAGAGAATTTTCACTTTTTCATTTTTTTTCTAATTTTTTTTGAACGCACATTGAATATATGTCAATTTGTGAGCGAGAGATGCGGAAAGGAATACCCAATTGAGAACCGCATATTTTTATCCCTTGAAAACAGCCGATAAAATTTCCAACATTTTTCTGTGTAATTTAGCAACTAAATTCCAATATTAATGTATTCGAATCTAGTTGCATATTCCATTGAAATTCGAAAGTAGTCCAGCACTTTGGAGATAACATTTTTCAATTATGCTGAGCATGTTATGTTTCTTTCACGTTCAAGTTATAAATCTACAAAAAAACACCACCGCCATAAGAACATCAAACTCGGTATTCCTAAACAACTATCTTTTTTCCATGCCTTGGATAAGAAAATAAAACAAATGGCCAGTTTAGAAGACAAAGTTCAAGCTGGGGGAAAATTAACATGCATGGAGGCAGAAAAGAGTTATCCAGAACTCCCAATAAAGTTTATCAAGCTTCGAGCAGCTTCCGAACTCAGCTCTTTATAGACCTGTACATAACAAATTCAAAAATCATCAATCAACGAGTGACTGTTTTTTAGGAGAAAAGATGAACATATCAGTTTTTCGAAGATGCATCCCAAAAAACGAATCCATCCATCACCTTATCCTTCAAAATAAACACATTGAAAGGATTGTAATGCGTACCAGTTGCTTATGAACTTGTTGGAAAGCATCGCAGAATCTCTTAGCATCCGCTGGACCCACCTATGTAAATTTACACTAGAATCGTCATAAAAATATCATAGCATGCCTAAAAGGAGCGTCTTTTCTGAACTACCATATTATAACAAGATATAAAGATGCATACTTCAGAAATCTTTGACTTTGTTAGGATTCAAAGTAAACTATTACAACTGAGCAACACATCAGAGATTTGTATTGATTCTATTGCTGTTCCAAAACATAACGCTGGAAGTTTGCCCAAACTCACTGCAATAACCCTATCATGACAAAACGATGAATAGTCCACAGGCACTATAATCTACTTCAAAGCTCACATATCTATAAATTTCACGTCGCATATCACGTGGAAAAATTCAATATTTTGCGCTTAACGAATATATTTCACTTTGACCTTGGCAGTTCAATTCCACCACGTGTAGCCTCTTCACTTGGCATGGTTTTGTTAATTAACTTTACTAAATTTAGCCCCCAGACTTTAATATTCTCCATAAGTTGAGTTTTGATTCATAGTTCAGAAATATAAGCAAAATTGCATGACACTTTTGATCAGACGCCTTCTACATAACGCACACTAAAAACAAAAACCGAGGCAGGGGAGTAAAAAGTGCCAAAATTGAAGTCTATTGACCAAACTAACAAATCGTATCAAGTACAAGGTCCAAACCTTATTTTGTGCTCCATAATTATCAGGAGTCAAGTACAACTTCAGTTTCATAGACCCAGTTTACCGAGAAGGCCAGAACAAACACATTATTAAAATGAAACAAATTGCTCTAGAGCTGTGCTCTTATACACTAAGCCACCATTTTGACAATTCTCTTATATTGTTGACCATTGAAAATTCTTATGATTCAATAATTCAAATTAATTATTTGTCTATCCATGACACTTTTGGAACTTAATAATGGCACCGAACAGATATTCATAGAGCAGCATGTTTCCCAATTCAGCCAAAATCCCCAAGCAAACATCCATATCGTTTTTCTCTTTTCAGTTGACACAAACAATACAGGCATAGCAACTTCCTAATGATATGACCACAATAGCAATTTGGTATACACATTGTCAATCTAGCAAGTAGTGTGAAAATTCACTAATGATGCAAGACTAGGTTCGTTCTAATGAGTGAGTCATAAGTATAAGATGACAAATGCTACTTATGCAATGCATTCTGCTCACTCGGTATTTATACACAAAACAGAATCCATAATTTGTTGTATACAAACAAATACTATAGCTAATTCAATAGATCAACAAAAACACACCTTCCTCTCAGCTACCAACTTCAGCTTCTCCCAAAATGTATCTGTTAAAAAAATTCGTTAGAATAACAGGTGAAAAGAAGGAAACAGACCTGAACCTTCTAAATCAACAAATTAAAGAATACCGTGTAGAACAAAAGCAGCTTCGTTGTTCATTCTCTTGCGATCCTCTTCATGCGGTTCCTCACTAGCGTCTTGCCACTTCTGGACCTGCAACGGAAAATCACAATCAATGAAAGTCATAGATATAAAGAGAAGCATAGAGAATAAACTATTAGAAGTAGAAATTGCCTCATTCTGCGGCAGGCGAGAAGTGGATTGCCTGGACGGGTCCAAGTCAATCTGGAATTGAAGAAAGGATTAGCAAAATTGGTAACAAAAGAAAAGGCAAAAGGGGAAAAAAGAGGAAATACACGGAAATCGCGAGATCGAACAACAGGGAACATCCGAAGAAGACTATGGAACTCATCTGCGTCCATTGTCGTGCCCAAAGAATTTTGTTGAAAGAGTTGCGACTACTCACTCACCCATTTCACTACCATTCCTATTCATAGGTCTGTAATTTGTAAACCCCCTGGTTAACCAAAAATGACTAAGTTGATTTAATTCGGTTTGGGTTAGGTTATTCAAATCACTTTTTTAAAAAAAATATAGATTTTCAAAGAGGTTGAGTTTAGAACATAACTGTTTTAAGAGATGTACTGTTTAAATGGTTATTCTTATTCAAATAATTATCAAATGATGTGTACTACATCGAATGTGTACTTTACTTTGTCTTTTATCATCGTTGAATCTTCACGCTATTAATTCAAATGTAATAAAAGGCAAAGTTACCAAAGTATTTGATGATGAGACACTTTTGCTTGGGGTTTCCTATTAGGAATATTAGCTCATTAGTTTAACTTCTATGTCCATTATGCCTTGTTTAATCCGTTGTCATTTGTAGTTAGTCTTGACTTGTAATATTTAGGCTTGTTATGTTTACTCTTATTTTTTAAGCCCTTGATTAACTAAGCCCATTTATGGTACCATGCTAAAACTCAACGTTTTAGCATCCGACATCATATATAAGCTGAGATTGGATCTAGGTTTTAATTATCTTCTCTTGCCTCTTCTCTTTCACTACTAAAACCGTTCCTCTCCTTTCAACCCTTTGATGCTGATTTCATCAGTTAGTTGCTATGATTCTTGGTTGTTTAGGATCAATGGTGTGATGGCGTTTTCTGTTAAGATGGTTACTCTTTTCGGGACTTTATATTTAAACTCTTGACTCATTTCTGTGTGTGGCGTGGTTAGTTATCTCTGTATTCTTTTGTTAAGTTGTTATTGCTTGTTTTAGAGATAGTTTTAGGGTTCATAAACTATGTAAATCTTCTTCATCGCTTCATGCAATCAATAAAAACAACTCTCCTTAGATCCTTTGATTACTTCTTAAAAAGATTGATCCTATAAGTCCAATCGGAAGGAACAAAGTAATACCTATGTGTTCTTTTCTTTATGCTTTATTTTGAATGGTTGAATGTGTTATTTTTTTGTTTAAATCGCTACATTTCCTATTACTTCCCAGCCTTTATGAGCCACATAATGCATGTTTGAGCTTGTCACATCCACACAGAATGCCATATTAGCTCTTTCAATAACAAGTTTTTCATTCTCAAGACTCGAACCCGAAACTATTGACATATTACTTTACAATGTCGAGAGAATCGTATAACCTTAATTACATGATGGAATGACTATATAAAATTGAATTTAGAAAACAGTCAGGGTTCCGAGAAAAGGAAGTATATTCTTCCTTTAGAGATTCTAATAACTTAGTAAAAAAGTGACTTGCATCACCCCGCTTCTAAACTTGGCCAGGCTAAAAATCATGAGTGGTACATGAACTTTACATGTATTTAAAAAGCGGTACATAAATTTTAAAATTTTAACATTGGTTCATGAATTTCAAATTTATTGATATAAAGATGAAAATCACCTTTTTCTCTAAAAAAAATTACCTTTACTCTAGTTTTAATCGCCACATCATCTCACACTGGCCACTTACTTTTTCATATAATTCTTTTCCAATTTCACCCCATCAATCTAAATTGTTAACGAACATGATCATCTTCTTCATCTGTGATTTTTGTTTCCCTTTAGTGGCGAACTGCATTTTCTTTTCTTTTCAATGAAAAGCAAATTGCATTTTCTGCATAAAGGGTTAAAAGCTTCTATTTATCTTGTTGATCAACATTGGGACAGTTTATCTGTCTATTTTCCTCAATCATCCAATCTTCAATCTCTCTCCACTGCACCAAATTCCTCCCCCGTCCAAACCCATAATTCTACCTAAATTGATAGATTGAAAATCCCAATTTATAATCGAGGGAAAATTAAGAACTGAAAGTCTCTCAATATTCATGGAACTCTGCAAAATAATTGATTTGCCATCTGATTCTGAGCCCAAACAAAAGCAGATTCTCAGTAACTCATTTCGACAAACTAGCGTAATTGGCAATATCATAAAATACCAACCTTACAAATCCCAAATTTCACCGCACATTTACCTGTCCACCCAAAGAACCCGTTTGGAGGCCATAACAATTAACTTGAGAGAGCCTTTTAAGCCTTGTTCAGATTCTGATTGCATTACTAGGGCATGCTGTGATTTTTCATTTCAAGATGTAAAATTTGAAGTCGTCAACACTTTCACCTCTAAAACAAAATATTATTTTTTTATTATTTTTTACTCAAACCAAAACATTAATCAACCAATAAAAAAAAGAAAAAAAAAAGGTAAAGGTGAAAAAAAACAGTATAATTTTATTTGAAGTTGCAACCATGCAACTTAATATTTGAAGTTGCATTGTTGCAACTTCATATTTTTAAACTGAGAATGAGCATGATTGACGCTTCATTCCCACTCTAATCCTATATTTTATAAAATAGGTTTTTCCGGTATGTATCCGTTCCTATGCTACCCAGGAAATGGGAGTTTAGCAGTGGAGCATTTGTGCTCTAATCTTTGTAATTTTGTCATTTATCAGTGTCGCGTAGCCTAGGAGTTAAGTTAGACGGTGGGGGCAGAACTACGGGTGTTAACAAGCCCAGTGGTTCGCAAACAGTTCGAGATTCGGCTTCGTAAAAGCTCGGTCAGAGTTCAACTCGATAGAGCTCGACTCGAGTTCGAGATCGGCTCGAAATATTAACAAACCAAACTAAGCCTTCTAAGGTTTGGCTTGAAAGCTCGTAAACATGTTTGTATAATTATCCTACTTAATAAATTAGTGAAAAACAAATTGTATGTATTTGATGAGTAATAATTATCAGTGTAAAAAATGTATTTTCCTGTACTTTTTAAAAAAAATGCAGCAAAATGTAATGTTATTGATGCAATTTTTTTTAACTAGAGTTGTTATAAATCAATTTTAATCATCAAAGTTGAAACATTTAGGGGTAATATTTTTGTTTTTCTTTGCAAAAAAACATATAGTCGGCTCGTTTAGGCTCGCGAGCTCACGAACTCGAACAAAGCTTTTCACGAACTCGAGCTGAGCTTTTCACGAGCCCGAGCCGAGCTAAAGTTTTCTAAGCTCAACGAGCTTCGAGCCGAGCCGAGCTCGACTATTATAATTCACGAACCGAGCCGAGCCCGGAACTGTTTGGCCCATTAACACCCATAGGCAGAACTATGTGTCCCTTGTTATGGTAGTGATGGAGTAGGTCGAAGACAAGGGTAAATTTGGTAAGGAATGATATGAAAAATTGTTGGGTGTTGACGTGTCTTTTGGTAGATGTTAAAACCGGATTTACTAGTAATTTTAACGGGTAAAAGGTCATTTTGATTACTATGTTAGTAAACTTTAAAGTTCATGCATGGTTATACCAATATTTGAAATTTATGTACTATCATATATGCAAAGATCATGTATCATCCATTATTTTTAACTGGCTGTTGGTTGCCCATTGTAATCTAGGCTTTGATTTGTTGTAATTTTTACTTGAATATTATAGTTACTTTAAGACCAAATACATACCTTCCTTAACTTGTTAACAAAAACCGGATGCAACCCCAACTTCCAAGAGGACCAGATACCCCCTTAACTTGGCAAAAACAAAACAAATCACTTAACTCTCAATATCACATGTCAAAATCTGATTGATTTGACTTTTCAAAAATATCATCTTCTGATTTTTCTCTCTAATTAAAAGTTTACGATGACTTGTAACATTGAAAGGACAAACTAGTGTAATTTTACCAATTTCATGGGATTGATTGAAACTTTTAAAAGTTCAGGATGACATCCTACTTTTATTATTAAGTTAAAGGGGGTGTTATGTATTTGATCATGTATATTCCCCGTAGAAAGAGTTTCTTTCTTCTTTCTTCTTTCTCCGTTAAATTTATTTCCTTTGTAGAACCTTAATGGTTGATTAAGACTAAATTGAATTAGTCATGTACCGTGCAATCCATGGAATTTATCTATTTGTTATTTTACGTTGTATTTAAGTTTTTTTCATTTATTACTCAGAAAAATGTTAAAATAACAAAAAGAGTCTAAAATTTGAAGAGAATAATTGTAAAATATCAAAGGTGAGTAATAAATTCAGATGTAGATATTTCTAATAAATAAACCTTCACTTACATTATCAATCGACTAGTAATTAGTTAATCTTAATAAATGTATGTAAACTTGTTTTAAAGTACAAGTATAATTTATAATGCATGTGACTAGTGGCGTTTGCTTGGCTTACAACAATACTATGGAATCCGAATGAAAATTTGTTTTGTAATGGAAAAGAATGATTGTAATATAAAAGGCCGCATTGTTTTCATTTATTTGGGTATCTTGCTTGTTTGAAAGATTTGTAAACAGTAACCAAAATTTCCCCCCATCTTCTAGCCTACAAAATATATGGTTTTAAATAAAATCAACAAAGCCTGTTTAGTTAATATTCAACTACAAATAAAAAAAATCTAAACCATATAATATTGCAACATTAGTTTATATTTTTAAAATAAAATCATTAAGGTAGAATCTGGATAAATAAGTTCATTCAGAGTAATGCCCAGAAAAACACATATGAACAAGTTATCTAATAAAACATTGATAAAAAAAACGGGTTTTAAAAGAAATATGTTCCCCATTCAAGCTTTGTACGTATAATCTCACGAGTACATCTGCAGTACCTCAATTGCACAAAGTCAGATCTGCATCGGCTGTCGGTTTTCAAACATGTCGATGCACTTGTTCAAATTTGACTTCGCCACCTCATTTTTTTCCACCTCGTGAAGATGAATAAGCTCTTCTTTAAACCCTACCTCATCCCAGTTCACAGATGGGAGGACCTTTTCGTACTGCGTGGCCATTTCTACAAGGCACTCTGATGCTGCTATGTGAACCTGAATTCAACCATATGTCACACTTAAAGTTCAACCATACATGCACACTACAAAATGAATATCCTTTTGCAAAATCATTACCCTGATATGTAAATTAGTTATTAGTCATATATATCATTGCATAAATCACTATCTGAATATTTGTACGAGAAAGGAATATAAAACAAAAGCTGAGAAGAGACGGAAAAAATATCGTGAAACGTGGTATGATGCATGCAGTTACAATATTTGGCATAAATGGTCAATTTGGGTTAGCCCTGCAACTTCACTTGTAGGACCAATTTGATCCAAAAAGGATGTTGGGATTCGAATTAACCTAAAACTTGGTGCGACATACTTGAAATAAAATTATCTGAAAACTGACATATAGGATGATGCATCAACATATATATTTCGCAGTGTTCTTCACATTTGTCAATCACCTATGCTAGCAAGTGTCATTTAAGACATTTTTGACAGAGAGAGAGAGAGAGAGAGAGAGAGAGATTTGATGAATAAACTAAACAAGGAAATACCATGACATACCTGGGCAATTTTTACGGTGCTAATGCATTCAAGTATTTTCGGGGATGCAGAGTGAAACAGCTGAAAAAAAGCAAGATAGTCGAAGCTTAAGCAAGCAGTTGAAACAAGTTCTTCAGAAATAAAACTTGGAGTACCTCTTGAATTAATGAAGTCATGCCACCATGTAAGGATACTCTTTCAGAGTCACTAAGACTGCTAAACCTTGAGCAAATTTCTTTAATCAAAGAAAACGCCGATGTTTTGACTGGTCAAAAGAGTGTTAATGGTCTATAAGCAAAGTGCTTCTGCAACAAATTGAAGATTAACTTGATAGAGTTAAATACCTGTCCACTGAAACAAAGGTGAGAGAGCAATTACTATCATTTCCAACAAGTTTTCTTTTCTTTCAAGAATATCAGTTACGCGAGCCACATGAATGCACGACACTGCACAGCTCAAAACTTTTTCCAGTGGGGCAGTTGACTCTTCATTATTTTCTGATTCTGTATACACAAAACTATATTGCTAAGACAATGATATGCTTTGAATTTTGGTTTTTTCTGTAACACAATAATAATGAAAAGGAAAAAAGGAGATAAAAAACACTAACAAATTTACAGACAGGCTGGGCATACAGAAACAAGAACATCAACAAAATTTGGATATATAGCATTAGCATACAATTTGGAACTCTTTGAAAATCTATCCTTCAGTATAAAATGAAATAAGAAATATGATTAGATTGAAGTTTTGAATGCAATGAATAGTACAGAGGAAAAGAACACGGATAGAACAACTCCACTTCATTCTGAAAACAACGTGGGATTTTGTATCAAATAGTTGTCATCTTCACAATAGGCATTATAAACAACTATAGATATGTCCTTTTGGCATCTAGTAAAATTTGCTAGCGTAGGTATAATAATCTGCTATCTAAGGGTGCTTTCGCAGAAATCTAATAGAAAATTTTAGCATTTGAGTGAATAACTGAATAAACAATGACCTGCTTTAACAATTTCACTTGCCCTAGGTGTCCGGCCTGATCTATTTGCAAAAGCTGAGTTGCACATCTGGAATAACTGTGGGAAAATGATGTGAAAGAAATCTGGATCTTCAAAAGCTTTTATAACCTGTAAAAACAACATGATGTAAATTTACTTAGAAAGGGGGCACAAACTGAAACGACAAATTGCAGGATATCCAAATCAGCAATAACCGTTAACATTTCACACACCAGACTTCAATTTTGTTACTAAGCCATCAGATTTCAAGTGATAACCACTCAGCCATCTAGAATGCCAAAAAATACTGTTCAGGAGGCTTACAAAGAGAGATACTGTTCAATCACTTATTCATCAAAAACCTATATATCAGCCATTATTACTCTGTAAAAAGTTTCAACTATGATTTTCAGATTTTCTTTAATTTACTAGTTTTCTCTAAATAAGGTTAGAAGCTAATGCATTTTGGTGTCAGTTAAAAAAGAAACTGTTTCATGTGACTGCAGGCAAAAAGTAGATCCTGCTAAAAATAAGATTGTGGGAATGAGTTCACTAAACGGGTACCTGGTCAAGGTTATTAAAAGCAGCTTCTCGGAATTTCTTCACCTTTTTCATGCATGCAGAACATACAGTATCTAAAATTGCCTTGGGAGTGGCAGGATTTTCTGAGGCAATTGCTTTATGGCATGACATGGATAGTGCACCAATTGCATCTAAAATTGCTTCCTTTCCCTGTCACAGTAATATAAATTAGCAAACAGACAGTAATCGCAGAGTGCAGAAGCAGACAAATTTATTGTTCTCACCATAGTTAGCAGTAAGCAATTGGATTAGTATCACAATTTACTTTAAAAAACCAGCAATAAGCACTCAAAAAAATTTGATGGCATGTGTCATAACTCATAGTTTAATTGTGCGACAATTACAGGAAAATTCTTAACTTTTTTCAGATTTGCTGTTACATAAGCATTCTATGTTTGGCTCAATGACAGCTAGAAAATCAGCACAATATATCTGTGGACAATTTACCAACAAAAGTGAAAATTCATGATATCGTAGAAAAAACTTTTGATGGTTTATGGTCACCTAGGACTAGGCAGAATGTAAACGAGATCTGAAAATGAAACAGGCACAGGAAACACTAGAAATAACATGAGTTTAGGTTTCTTAAAAGGAAATGAGATGTTAGTGTATACTGTATAGGAGTTTCAATGCTACCTAGATGGTCTTGGATCACATGTACGAACCATATAATTAAAACTACGCAAATCGAGAGAATTTTCGTTTCCTGTTTAATTAAGTGGTATAAATTTGATTACACACTTGCATTGATCACTTTGAGATACAGGGATGAACAGTCTTACCTCCCATAACCGACCAGGCATTTCCTTCATAAGAGCTTCAAGAAGAACATTGTGATGAGAAGATAGTGATTCACCCAAAACTTCACTAAGCTTGCAAATTGCCTGGGCCGACTGCATGTTTACAACAGTGACACTTAAAACTTAAGCTTTACTAGAATTGAAAAAAGAGGGGAAAGGGTGATCACTTCTTTTCCTTAGGAATTGTAACCAAAAGATCAAAATAAAACTTAAAAAAAAAACACTTACCTTTTTTTTCCTTGCCCAAGATGATGATGCGAGGTCCTCAAGAATGAGAGAGACAATTTCGCCCAGATACAATTGAACAGTGACCCGTTCAATACTTGCAATGTCTTCCCACAACTCCTCAAATAACCCCGAAACATGCTTATCATGGTCGAATCTGCAATTCAACATTTTATATTCCAAAGTGGAGTAAAATCTCAACCTACAAGTGACTTATTCAAGCTAAAATAGTCTGACAGGTGGCAAAAGGAAATTTTCATATAAAATCATGTTCACCATGAAATTGACTTATCTCAAAGTAACTGTAACAAACAAGTAGAGTTGTACTAAGACGTTCCACAAACGAATTCATGAAATCATCTCGGTTAACAACACTTGTCTAGCCTTGCAGACACGCATAATATGCAGTTAGATTTCAAGATAATTATTCCTTACTAGAAAAAACAAGACTTGTTTTTGCTCTGTGTGCTATATTTTCCGTGTTTCTACAATTTCCAAAACAAATTTATACACTGATTGATTTTTTTTGTGAAAAAAGAAAATGAAAGAAACGCATCACATAATCATCATTTAAATGTGATAACAAGTTATTTGCTAAAGTTTTACTCTATGAATAATGGCTTATAGGAAATTAAAAAAAGAAGATAAATAAAGTCAAATACTTTAATTAGCTTTATAAGAATCACCATTCGAACCTTGAGATAAATATAACTGGAATTATTGTCACATGATATCCACTTATCACATCAGATGCCATCGACGAATAGCTTTTCAAAAGCATTGCACATGAAATCTGAGCATTCCCTTCCCCAATATGCAAAGCTGTAGTCTCCTCTATTAACTTTTGAGCCTGAGCAGGACCTGCATATTTCAAAACTATTGCGCAAGCACTTGCAAAAGCACGTTTTGCAACAGCACTCTTCTCCTCCATCACGGCTGGAAACAACAGTCTCAATAGTGTACTTATATATGGTTTTATATCAGCTCCAACTTTCTGAACCAGCAAGCTAATAAAGCTGGCAACCCCGACCCTGCAATACAAGAAAAAAAAATTGGCCTTGAGATAAGTTATAATTTTCTTCAAACCCACTGATGGATTAGTGGGACCGCCTACCCAGAAATCAAGGCCGGTGTAGATAAATTAAAATTCCTTTCAGTCTTGCTATAATTTTTTGTTTCTTCAGCTTAAAATTTAAGAAAAGGTTTGAAAAAAATATCCAAATCAGTTTAAATTGCACTCTCAATTTCAGTCTTAAGGAATAAATATCTTCATTCTTTTTCTCCAAAATTATGAACTTAGGAAGGGGATGGAGGAAGACTACTTAAAAAAAAGAAGTAACGAATTATTTCTTTCGAAGAAATTAATTGAATAAATTTAATATCTCCACCCACCTAGTGTTGAGGCCAACTCCAGATCGAACAAGAGAAGCAAGCCGAGGAACCAAGGCATCCAATGATTCATTGTTGACAATGTTTAAGCAATGATCAAGAGTTTCCCACATTGGGGAACCTTTCGCAATTGAAATGCGTAAATTCTCAAGCTTCTCTGTCTGAATCCCAGCATTTGCAGCATGTAACTAAAAGAGAAAGGAATGATCTGATTATTGAGTGATAGGATAAGCACATAAAGTCCATAAGAATTTTATGTCAGCACAAACCTCTACATAATTGAGGCCTTGGTCTTCAAGACTAGATAAACTTTCAAGCATGCAACAAACAAGATCAGACAAGTGTGGACGCAGTGCAATCCCTGCTCCCTGAAAATAAAAAAATGTACCATTAAATTCACAAAAACATGACGTTAATACAGCCAAAATAAATGAACTCATCACAGCATAATTTGATAAACTGAGAATCCGTTTACTTTGTTAACTAATAGCACCAAACAAAAAAAGTTTCTAAAATATTTAAACATTGACTATTGCATTAAGAGATAAACTAAGTTCAAATATTTTTTACATATAATTTTCTAATAATATACTCTATACAAGTATATGCATCACATTTTTCATTTACTATTCCCTCTAAATCACACTTGCCTTCCATCTATTTAATGTGCTTTCTACCCAGAAAAGGAGCTTCTTGGTTATAATATAATTACATGTAGGTTTATAAAAAAGATATTTACAAGTAGGGACATATTAGCAGGAACAAACAAAAACTTATGCCCATGAAACCTATTAATAACTAGCATTCATCGTTTAATATCCTGCAAATTTTCTCTTATAAAGAAATCCACAAGCTCAGAAATGTTCAGCCTAAATCAGCTTTTATTATTTATGTCAATCAAAATCAATATTTGAAATTGCTAACGGGTTTTTTATTCCAGGTAATAAAAGTAAATGCAGAGTCGCAGATACATAAAGATAAAGGGCCTTACTGAGCTCCTGAAATATACCCTCTTAAAATCATAATCATTTAATATCTTTGGTCCGAGTATACAGATTAGATTCACTAGAAACAGCTGGTCATCCCAAAGTTCACATATTTGAACAAATTGATAAGGAAATGAATTTTCCACTAAGTGATTATCCAACATTCATGTTTCTTGTGAGTGATTATACTAACCAAACTGAGCAAAGCATTTTTAAAACATATCTAACCTTTGCAAGCTTCATGACAACTCCAATTGAAGCCTTCCGAATACTGTCAACTTTACTCAATATGCCCTCTGCAAGTAATAAAGGTAGAACAATCTCCATTGCTTTGGTAGCATCTGATATTTCACTTAATGAGACATCACATAATCTTATTGTTAATGAAGACACAGCACGGCATAATCTGTCACCAGCATTTCGAACCGTTTCCTTTATGTCATCCATGGCACGGAATGCTGCTATCCATATTTTCTTTAAATAATTACCAACCTTGCATGAAGAAGAGGAATTAAAACACAATATGAAAAATATAAGACGTATTGCCACATGTAAAATAGCATAATATTTGTGAGTATTTACATCAAATACAGGTTTAATTAGATACAATAAAAAAGCATGTATAAAAGGTATCATAAAACATAAAGAGAAAACAGTAAAACACTAAGGTACAGGTTTCCAGAGTTATTACTACTAATCGTACCACTCAATGTGTTTCTCAGATAAATAACATAGTCAAGTGACTAAAATGGCTTGAGACAATGTTAAGAAATCAGAGCATTTCAATTAAGATGACCAAAAACAAGACTCTTACCTGCTCAAATTTTCGTCCTTGGATAATATCTGCAATGGCAAGACAGGAAGCTTCTCGTGATCGCCAGAGCCTCGAACCACATTGTACTAGTAGGTCATCAAGAATAGCATCCAAGTATTGATCAACAGTTTTCTTAGGTTCTGCAACTAGTGATTTCCATATATGTCCCATTGCATCCTGTACAATAGTGGATAAAAGATAACAAAATAGTATCAGCTAATTAATGCCAATTGCATCATCATTTTACAGTTTCTCATGCTATAAAAAACATATAAAATATGATAAAAAGACGCAACAAATTTGCATAAGACTTTCTCGAAAGAACAATCAGAACAAATGTTTTCTGAAGCACACGAAAATGCATACCTGAACATTTTTGTCTGGATCATATTGGTACCTAACAAGCCGCGGGATCAACAATCTCAAGTGTGGCTGAAGGGCATCCCCAGCTTGCTTAGCTATCTTCGAAAACCCAAAAGCAGCACCTCTCTTGGAGTTCAAAGAAGATTGGTGATTGGCCAGGTCCATTAACTTATAAATCAGGTCCGGTTGGCCCATCTCATTAGCTAGATTGCAAAGTTCCTTGTATGTGCTAAGTTTCCCTCCACTCAGGCTCTCACCAATAGTGCCCTCTTGGAAAACCTCAGAGTCTTCAACCAACTGAATGTTAAAGCTCAAAATTCATTTCATAATATTAAGAAATGAAGCACCAAAATAAGAAGTCAAATAAGATGCCTTACCTTGATAGCTCTTTTCCTTTTCCCTGAGCCAGTCAAAGTGGAGACCAGAGCATCTACCAAGTTTTGCTTCATTGATGCATCACCAAGTTCATAGACAATACTCATGCCTTGAGATGCCAGTTCTTGCGTAAGTTCATTCTGTTCACCTAATAAGTGAGAGAAAGCTTCCTGCATTGATTAGAAACCGTAATGTGAAACCCAATGTAACAATCTAGTTGGGTAGTGACTAAATTCAACAGCAAAGATATACATAAGTTTCAAGTATATATTGTCACGCCAAGATGAACCTGTCATATAAAAACTAAAGGGCTTTAAGAAGTCATGTATGTAATAAACCACAGCTATCTGATTTATTGTGGAATATTGTCTAGTTATAAACACATATGGAGGAAGAAAATTCAAATCGCCAAACCTTATATGTTCAACTTTGGGATCATACAAAAAATAAGCAAAGTTCAGTATACACAATCAACTATACTTGTACTCCAAATACTTCAGATGAATTATATGTATCATTTTCAACCACTCAATTAAGGGGCATCTTCATAAGCTTCTAAAGCACTAAAGCAGACTTCCATTACTACTCCAGAAATCAGATTTTTCCGAGTTTCAGTACACCTCATAGTTATCAAGGCGCTAGGCACAAGGCGTGGGCCCTGACGATGATAAACGCAATGATAAAATATACTATAATTCAACTGTAATAGTGTATATCAAGCAACATAAATTTGTGTATATATATATTACAATCTTATTAGTACTTTAGTAGTTAAGTAGTTGATTTTGAAATATCAGTCGATTTAAAATAAATATTTAGATGTTTTTTCTTTCTTTTCATTCCTACTTTCTCCTTCTATTCTTTTTTTCTTCCTAATTTTAATATTTTTTTCATAATTTCACTAGTTTCCTAATTTATATTGTCTGTTTTCCTAACTTCTCTACTTCCATAATAAATAATTTTACCTTATTAATTTTCTTCCTTACCTATAATGTTTTCTTTCCTAAACTCTAACTTACCTAAATCATTACATTCCTGAAAGACCTTAAATTGGTGCTAAACATGCCTTGGGGCCACCGATATTGCCCAGAGCCTGCAATCTGGTGTAACCCTAGGTGCACACCATTTACATGTGAGGAGCTTGGCGGGTGCCCAGGCGATGAGACTAAAGCGCACCTTTGACAACTATGGTAGCCCTTTAATAACCTTTCCAGCATCATTGCTCAATCTACAACACAAAGGATCTCTCTCTTGCGTGTGTTTTATGTTTATAGGTGGCATGCCTTATGATCTATATGATTGTGTTTTTACAGATAACATTTATAAACGATGTAAAACAACTATGTTTAAGCCCCAAGAATTTGATTTCAAAGTTGACAAAAATGAAGAACAAAACCATAATGATGCCCAACAACCATGGGAGACTCTGGTAGCGCATCATTTTTTAAAAACTTCCAAATAAGCAATATGTTGATATAGTTAATCGTCCAAACCAAACACTAATTCAAGTATTCAACAAAATAATTTATATTTGGCCTCTAGCAAATGGCAAACCTGAATTTCTGGAAGCATTTGTTGAATAGTTGAATGGCGACCACAATACATTGTCAGTGATAATAGCCAAACAGTTCCAGCACAGCGCTCTTCTTTTCTGCTGCTATATAAAAGAGTGTCAAATAGTTTTCTAGCAATTGAATCTCGAACAGTTACATGGTAGTCTTCATTAGCTTCAATGCTCTCATTAACAGTATATTTTGAGAAAGACAGGGTCACATCCCCTAGAAGAAAGTTGGATGCCATAGATAGTGAAGAATAATTAGTTTTAAGAATCAAATCAGCAGTAACAGGAACACCGCCCCACAAAAATGAAAGAGCTTCCCCAGCAGCAAAAAGAATATCTTCAACCTGCACAGCTCCAAGACTACATAGATTACATGAAATTTCACTGAAATTCACATATATATTAGTAAAACTGATATGATAAAATAAACTTGGCAAATTAGGCCATAAACTACATATATTTACCACACACCTTTGACCGGCAAAGACTAAAAATTAATTCAAGTGCAGTATTGAGGTGTGAAGGTGACGTCTCCTTCACACATATATGACCAAGGGAGATAACAATTTTCTGGATTGCTTTAATATCTTCGCCAGAAAGAAGTTTGCTCAGCTTTTCATGTAAGAGTGACAAAATCTCAACTGCAGTTTCACAGGAGGTAAGTGCGAATAACAGAACCTTCAGGCACATGCTTTAATAAATGTTGAACCTACAAATTTCACCTGAACCAGAACTGCCAACAAGTGGAGGTAATTTTTGGCGTAGACCAATATGTCCTAAAGCTTCCATAGCAACAGAGGACAGAATTGCAGTCTCGGAGTTAACCACATCGGTCAGGGATTTAAGTACATTATGAACCAATGCCTCTGGGATCTGCAAAGATTCATATCAGAAACAGTGGAAGAAATGCTAGCAATTCAAAAGTTCAGTACAACGGCGTAATCTGAATATTGCCAAAAAGAAAATGGTCAAGGATAAGAAATCAAGAGCCAAAAGAGGATAGGAGAAGTTTCTCGAAGTCTTCAGTCATTCCATAGAAGGAAAAAAAAGAACAGCATGTACAAAGAATACTAAAAACAAAGTAAAGTAGTATTTTGTATTATGTAATGGTACTATCATTTTTGTGACATAACTATTCAATACTTAATAGTCATGAAAACTGTTACTCATGTAATTTATTTGCTTGTTCAATGTATATTCAAAGCCTGCCAATAACAGTCTTCATTTGAAACCACAGAAAGCATAATTGGGGAGGTAATCCCCACATGATGCTTGTCAAACTTCAAGCATAAAATGCACAATCCTACTTGACCTCGTGTTAAACTTTAATTGAGAGGCGGGAGTGAGTATATCCAAAAGCTATTTTAAATCATATTAAACTCATAATTGTGAAGGTTACTCCACATAGAATGCTTGTTATATTTGAAGTATAAAAAGCTCACACCCACTTGACCTGGTTGTAAACTTTTAAAAGATGGGTGTGCAAACTAAGAGCTATTGTAAATCATATTTCACACGCTCACTCAACAAGGCCAAAAGATACGCATATTATCATTTGCAAACCTCACAAGGAAATACACCAGTAACATCCAATGACAATTGATCAAGCCTTCTAATAAAGCCAACAATTGTATCAAAGCACTTTGTGACAGCAAGAAAACAAAGGGACTTTATAGGGGCTGCAAATCAAAGTTATTGAGTCACCAACAAGGAGTCAAGGTGCATCTTCGTTGTTTGCTTTTTTGTTTACTTGTTAGGTTATCTTGTTAGATGATATGAGTAGCATGATGTCATGATAAGGGAAATTTCTAGTGCACATGGCCGTATAACTATTAGTCAAAGGAATATGGCTAAGTATTTGTTGAGGTATGAAGTTGGTAGTTTGTACCAATGACAGTATTTCTCTCTATTTTTTTACTCAAATTGTTAAGAATAAAATGTGAGGTGTAACCTGTTACAGATTGTTTATCTGCATATAGAACAATTGAGGAGCAAACTTGTATAAATGAACAGCTTTCCCATTAATCAATATGCAAAGAATTTTTCCTATCCTCTTTAATTTCACTTAACTTTAACCCAGGGGAAGATGCTAATGAGGCTTTTGAGGTGTAAATTTGGTGATCAATATACTAAAATCAAATAATTAATTCATTATCTCTAGTCACTTCTTGCGACTTTCTATTTCTTCCTTTCTTTTTTATTTCGCTATCCTTGCAATGTTTTTAATACAAGAGCCATGCATATAAAGCAAAATACTTGTAAAAATTTAGAGAGAAGTTCCGTTGTCAGCATGAATTAGCACTCTAGCATGGCTAAACTGAAACCCCTAACATCTTCAGGAGCATACTTCCGTGCAAATGAATGCTATGCATGCAAACAACAGTATGTGCCAGCTGTGCATAGTTCATTAATAGATATGAGGCATGCAAAAAAATCAAATTACAAAAATAAACTCACAGCTGGAGTCTCAGATATACACTCTGCAGTGATGTATCCGATAGCACACAGCATTCCATGATGTGTCTCAAACCTGAAACATTAATTCCATTGAACTCAAAATTCGGAAATTGCAAAACCACTAGCTAAGCTATAGCAAGGAGTTTATGTCAAGCTACAAACCTTAAATTATTCGATCTGCTAATTGAGGATAGTAGTTCAGATAGAAGATTCGAAGATTGAGAAATTGGGAGATCAGAGCAAACAATTCCAAGTAGACGCGCCGAAGATTCCCGGGTGCCAAAGTCTACATGACTCAACAATTGCTTCAGCCATGAAACTCGAGACACAAAATGAGATGCTATCACCTACGAGGCTCAAAAATATAAAAATAAATAAATTAACATAGAAGAAAAGCAGTTTATGTAAAAATCACAGCAGTTGCAAACCTCTGGAAGATAAGATGCAATTTTAATTAGTGCCTCTGAAGCTGTGGAATGCTGCTCAACAGAACCTTCATATGCCATAGCATGTTCTAGCAGTAAACACATAGTCTCCACTGATGAAAGAAATTCAGATGATCTCTCAAGCGAGTTGTTCTGCTCTAACTCTGACTCAAAGCACTTCAATAAAAATCTGATCATAGACACATACACCTTTGATGGAAAAAGAAGCTTTTGCTCCCTTGTTTCACTAGAATCTAACAACTTTGGTTGCTGTTTCAGAATATAATCCAGCATGGCTACAGGTTTAGGATATTTAAAATTGAGATTTTCATTGGTAGTGCGGTCATCATCTTTGGCAAGTAACAAGCCTTCAAGTGCCATTTCCCTTAAGAGGGAAAGATACGAGGAGCAAACAAAAAGAAAACGCAAAAGATGTCAGATAAAGAGTGACTATATATAAAGATTTTACATGACGGAATGAGATAAACCAACAATTTCAGCAACAAACACCTGCCTTCATATTTTTACTCCCTAACATTTTATATTCCTATAAATTAAATTTAAATGACTAATTAATATTTTTAACCAATCAACTTCCTAATTGAATAATTCGAATTACTAACTAAACAATTAGTTTCCCAATGAAACCAATACATATCAAATTAATCATATTCCTCATCAATGTATCATATTCATCCTCTCTTTCTTCTCTCTTCTATATTCACTATCCTTAATTTGTGTTCTTTTTCTTATCTGCGTTCACTTTTCTTCTTTTGTGTTCTCTGTTCTTGGCTTTGTTGCAACAAAATTTTGCATACATATGCGTATTTTTTTTATTTTCCATGTCCCCGTACCCAAGTCCAATTTTGGAACAGGGTCCACGTACTAGATACACGGATCCGTACCCGTATCTCATACACAAGTCCATGAAGCATAATCAACAAGTATGACCATATGGAGTGGAATAGACAACTTAATGCAAACATCGATGACGAGCGAATATAAAGGAGGATGTTGCCATTGGATGCGGAAAAGTATGTCAAATCAACTTGTTTAAATAGGAATCCAAGACATTTTCCATTATAAAGGAAGATCTTGAAATCTGATCAGAATTCCATTTTAAGGAAACCAATCTACTTGCATTACAAAGTATTTACCTTTATGAAGTAAAGGAAACATGCATATTGCAATGGACCCAATAAATCTTAATTTCTAGCATATCCATATAAGCTATTATCAACAAAAAAAGGAAAAAAGAAAAGAAAAGATACATGTGGTGAACTTCCTACCTTATATCCAACCTTGAATCTGCTGCTGAAAGCATACAAATGAATCGACTTGGACAATGTTGCGAATCAAACACTGATGTTGCCCACCTCACAGCACAGAAACGCACTTCATTTTCTTCCTGATTGGAAACAGAAATATTTTGTTATAAAGCATGAGATACAGATCATATCATAAAAGAAGAATGTAGTTCTATGCAGAACAGCATGCACGATTTCATATTTCACCCCGTACCATTTGAGAGTTGTTTAATAGAAGTGTCTCCAAATCCATCAAAACAGCAGCAGGGGCTCCCTGACATCCAAATGATAGCATCGTCATCAATGAAAAAATTACATAGTGAGTCAAACACAATTCAGAACATTTTATTTAATTTTGAACAGAATTTAGAAATTATTAGATAAAATATAGTCCTGAAACACAGAGAAGTATAAGCATGAAGTTATATAGTTTCACATCACTAAGCTGTAGAGTAAGCAACATGCGGATATGATACAATTAAGGTGAGGAGATATGCAGATGTCATCATTAGTAATTAACATTGTTGTAGTTTAAGGACTGCATCTTGCCTCGGAAACTTAGTTTTACATTACTGATTCTCAACATAAATATTATTAACAAAATTTCAGCAAATCCTACTAAACCAAATCTACTTTATCATCTGACCCACCAAAACTATAATCCACCTAAACACCCAAACCTATCTAATCAACCTGACCACCACTTTATTTCTCTATCCTACATATCTGAACACTCTCCCTTAAGTTGGAGCACATGAATTTGTTATTTTAGAACAATAGAACAACACAATACTAAAAAAACAAGATTGTTGTCGACAACAAGAATCAAAATGGAGAAAATTATAGATGGAGTGTGGGTATTAACTAATATATCAAATTTTACTTTAGAAGAGTGGTAGTAAAAAAAACTGAAAGATAATTTTCCTGAAATCAAAACACAACAGAAAACAAAAACAGCAAACAGAGAAATTGAAGCAAACAGGGCAACATATTATCACAGTAAGACAATTATTGTAACTAGTAGAAGCAGATCATTAGAAAAAAGTGAAAATCACCACCACCATAATTAATGCATTCCAACAAAACTACCATGGTATCTTGGTGATAAAATAGCCAAAGAGAACACAGAAAAACCAACATTATGGAGAAAGATGTCTTAATAACAGAATGAAACCGGAAAAGAAAAAAAAAGCAGCATTAACCTAATTCATGCAAAACTTGAAAACACCAAATTCAAAGACAAACAATCTAACCTTCAAATGATGGAACATGAACCCTAAATTTGCCTAAGTTAAGTAGAAAACCTTGTATGCAGCAGCAAGAGAATTAGTTGTGTCTTGGATAACGAAACGGAGAGACTGAGCCTCCTCTTTCAATGAATTAAAAAGACGAACTGCCATGTCAACCTTGTCTCTGAAACAAGGGAGAATAACCACCAGTTAGTGTATTATATTAGAAGATAGAAGACCAGTGATGTAGGTACCTAAATAAATGTGGAAGACGTTGTGCAAGCAACCCAATTGCTTGAAAAGAAAATGTTTTGGTCTCCCTGGCAATGACATCTGCAAGTGAATTACATTGAAATATGCAAATGGGTTATATCTCTTAAAGATAATATCCTACAAATCATTAAATGAGTATACACAAAAGGATTTGCCAATACCTGAATCTGACTTTGAATAGCTATCAAGTAACTTCAAAATTCCATTAAGTATAACCGGGCCCATAAGTTTTAGCTGATCAATTTGTGCCTAGATTATGCATGTAAAAGAATTCTATCATGAATCTGTCAAAAGCGATCAAAGCTTTAACAAACTCTATGAAATGTGCTGAAATAATAAAAATACATCATAGCCCTTCTAGTTACATGTGTATACTATATACCAATTGAATCAATTTCATCACTTTACAAAGATGCGCTGATATAGTAAAGATACATCATAGCACTTCTAGTTGCATATGTGTGTACTGTATATCAATTGAATCAATTTCATCAATGGTTCTTTAAAGCAGAATGTTATTAAGCCACAGCTTCATAACTCTCAAGTAAAAGCAATACAGACATCAGCCTTCTTTCATTAGGGTCATACTTGGAACAAAACCGATTCCATGTCAATTTTGGAAAAAAAATTATAAAAACAATCTTGTCAAAATCGGTGCCAGTAAGCATGCATTAATGTCTTTATCATGAAATTTCAAGGCTTCAAACAGAATTATCTCTACCTAAGAAAACGCCAAAAAGTAATATAAGAAATTTCAGAATCATCACTACTCACTAGGCTATATTATACAACAATTCAAATACATTAACAATTACAATTTCATGTCTAGAGTTCCGAGTCTACTACAATTTCCAGTACCTTATATAATCACTTCATTAATACTGTCAAACATAAGGTTTTTAATTTCTTACTCTATATTCTCATCAACTTTGTAGCCTGCACTTAGCACCAGCAATATTTATTTTTAGTATTTTTATAATGAACAACTTTAAGGCACCCCTTTTCCTGAAGTTATACATTGTCTTGTGCCCCAATGTATATATGAGTGTTTCAGGGAGTCATGTTTCAATTTAGATTCAATTTTAGAATTCCATGCAGTAATGTAGAAATGAAACCGTTAGGTTATTATCGAGAGATTAAAATATATTCTTTGTGCGCCCTTAGGAACTGTATTCAAGCGATACCGTAGTGTAGGTCAGAAAGAAAAAAAATAATTATAACAAAAGATTCTCAAATCATTAAATGTTGAGTTCTCCAAAATAAGCACCTGCAAATTATCTGAAATAGGACAAAAGGAAAGGAACTCTCAGAAAGCAAGCAACAGTTGGTATTATATTATAGGGGGGCATAACCAGATCACAAGCAAAGTATAGCAGCATTATTACAGTTCAAGTAGTAGATCAATTATGCCTCTCCAAGGGACCTTCCAATGCAACCATTGTACCAGAAAAAGTATAAATACACTTACTAATTTTAGCACAACAATCATATACTGCATCAATCATGTTCAATTAAGTTCATATCTACTACATATTTTTTGAGGTATACGGCAAAATTGTAGTTGGTTTTAATAGGAAGAACTGAGGGAAATATAAATGCAAGGGAAATGTGGAAAAATAAGCCTTGAGGTTTTCCAGTTTCACAAAAAAAAAATTAAACCTTGTGGTTCAAAATGGTAAAGATATAACCCTATCTTTGTTTTTGCACTTTCACAAAAGCAGTCTGTTGTCCACTATTTCTCCTAAAAACTCATCAATCCTAAATTGCAGCTGGTTTAAAATAAATAGTTGACCTTAATGTCAAAATTTAAATTTTTTTTCAACGAGCGCTGTTGAAGATTGAAGGATAATGCTAAGAACTTGTAAAGTTGATAAAAAAAAAGTTTGGAAAATTTACCAATATTGATGAAAATATTTTAAAAGTAAGCATATAACTACATATTATTAAGATGCTAAATTACAGAAAATGTAGAGAATCCGTGGGCCTAGAGAGTGTTGGGCTTGATTGTTTGAGTGAGAATACAAGTGGGGTTGAGCCCATCTAACACAAAACCAATTGGCTTGTGTTAAGGCCTAATCTACTCCACTAATATATCACTCAATATTCTTGTTTATTACCAATGTGGGATAAGCCACATCAACAGAAAATATGGACTTTTGCATGAAGATTAGGTTAGATTGAAAGATCACAGGATTTTTTTGTACCTTTTTGAAACCACAGTCATATTTGTACCATCAGCTTAATCTATTTTCATTACATGCACAAAAATTCTTCACAAACTCTGAAACTGAAAATACAATCCAAATATAGAGACAAGATGCTTACATGTTTAAATACCCAAACAGTGAATTCCATTCCCAATTGCCTTAACCTTGAAGTGGTACCACTCCCTAGTGCATTAAGATTTCAATAAACAAAGAACTCAACCACAAAGCTACTACTTAATCATCATATACTTGCACCAATTTAGATTAACGGGAAAAGCAATGCATAAGAACATAAAAGTCTAACAAGGCAAAATACTATGTCAAAGATAGGAAAATATTATAAAATAAAGATTGATAGGAATATGCAAAATAACTTCTCTTTTTTTCTTCATATTTCTGGGATTTTGGAGGATACAGATAGTTATAGTGATATGCACAGGTCTAATGAAAAGTTTAAGAAAAAATGGTGTTAGGACATCATCTATTTTTTGCAATTGTTCAGATTCTGGAAAATTTCGTTGGAAAAGTTAACAAGAGAAATTTTAGGATATTTAAAAATCTATTTTTTGAAATTGCAATGGACTAAACTGTTGGCTTCCCAAGGCATGCAATGGATCTTTGAGATAGCTAATTTAAGAAAAAACTGACAAAAATAAACTAAAATCATTTTTCCAAAACTATTATTTTACTTATTTATTCTGGATATAACTTTATCATTAAAACACATTGACATGTTGAACAGTAACACTGACTGAAAAATATATTTGGAAGAGTACATAACATATTCTTTTTAAAAGAAAAAACATCATTCTGGGTGAATATATACCAGGATCACATAACAGCCAATCTAATAATTTAGCATTCATAAGAATAATAGCATCAGTATTACATGCAACAGAGACAAAAAAGATGAGTCATACCATATATGCAACCAAAAATACATTGCAGAGTTGCCGGAAAGCTGCTTGCCGCTGTAACAGACCGGCAAAATATAGACATCAGTTTTGTTTTAAAAGCAACACTGGAAGGAGAGATCCTCAAATCTGGAGCAACGTTTTCAACTGCACTAGTACCTGCACTACATAAAAATAGAGTAAGATCTACCAGGAAAATGAAGATAAGAACAGAAGTGCACAAAACATGAACAACACATCACACTCTCAAAGAGCTTGAAAGTTTATTGGTGATAATAAAATTATAAATAGCATACAGCCATACAGGACTACATAAAATCTATGATACTCGGACCCTTCTAAAAGGCAGCCGCACCAGTGTCGACACGACACTAACACGGATTCCGTGTTGGATCCGCCACTGGACCGTCGGACACGGCTGAGAAAGGTAATGCTAATTAATTTCGGTTTTTCAATTAAATTAATTAGATAATTAAGCTTAATTAAAGTAAACAAAATTGATATTTACTGATAAG
>CATIWQ010344497.1:0-21773 GCA_949673415.1 Euphorbia schlechtendalii | reverse complement strand
TAATTTAACATAATCTATTCTAGACACTAAGATGTTCAATGATTCACCGCAGAGCAACACATGAAATGACTTTTCTAAATCTAGTGCAAACGAATTAAGATGATTATATAAACCTGGACAACAATATTACTATGCTTAGTTCGGGTCACTCTCACATAGCCACATTTAGCAAGTTACCATTCCAAAAATGTTGGCTCACTAAACAGCGTTAAAATCACAGATCCAGTGATTATACACAATCTCGTTAACCCCGAAACTACTCTTAATGATAACTCAAAGGCATATAACTTGATTAATATAAAAAACTCAATACGAAATACACATTATGACACATAGACATATCATAAACTTTGAAATAGAAAGTATATGTAGAAAGGAAAGCAAAGTTGTAAGGTATACAAGTGAAAGCTAAAGTTGATCAAACTGTATCGTCAATTCCTGCAATTCCTACGTCTGCTTTGAATTCGGTCTCGGCCCTTATAAAACCTCTACTAGGATGCTATTCTTTGTGAATATCGAACAAACGAATGTTGAAGAATGAAAACTTTTATTGATAAGTGATTTGCAAGTACACTTATACAATAATCGCTCGAATATGTAGAGAAATCTATTGATTGAAACAAGGATTCGAACCACTTAAACATTTTCTCGCTAACACTTATGAACGTAGTGAAAACTAAATAATATCACTCTCTATCTACGCACACACTATATCTCTCACTTTTTCTAATTCCAATGCCACGAAATTTGTGAGGTTTGGAGCCCTATTTATGGAGTTCGAAGGGTTGCGTGTATCCAAACGAAGAGTTGTGTCCATTGGCGAAAGATTGCATCACTTTATTATGATTGATTGAGAAGCTTTAATCTTATCCACAATGGATAGGCATCTATTCATGATTGGTTAACTTCTGATAAGTGTCTTTTCGTTGGTAGTTGATGGCGGTTGATCATTCTTTTCTAGCAGTTGGTAAGTTAAGAAGATTTGACAAAAAATTAGTCCAAGTCACGACTGCGATATACAAGTTGCAACAGTGAATCTTTGTTTGACAATTTTCTATTTCTGAAGTGTATCAAGTCGTGACCGTGAATTGTTATCATGACCGTGAATTGTGTTTTTCTTCAGAATTCTTCTTTTAACTTCACCGATCTTTGACAGCTTCGATCTTAAGCCAAATCTTTAAGTTCCACGCATCTTTTTGCACCTTTTTCACTCTTTTTACATAGAATTCCACTTTAGATCATTTTACTCCCAAGATTTACCTAGTATATGCATTTGAACAAAAAATAACTACATACCACGTGAAATCTTTTATATGAAGTATAAAAATGACTTAAATTATAGTGTTTAGTGTGTAAAATTATATTGATAATAAGTGTAATTATACACTTATCACATATGTATGGATTGGATGTTATGATGTTCTTGAGACATTGAAGTGGATTTGTATTTGAGATGAAATGAGATTGTTACTCATTTTAGTGTTTGACGACTGAGGGTGTTTCACAGATCACGTGCACCATATGTACGAATTAGATGTTATGATATTGGTGGGACATTGAAGTTGATTTAGAGTTGAGTTAAAACGAGATTACTACTAGTTTTAGTGTGGGATGATTGAGGTGTTTCACATGGTCATGTACACCATATGTACGGATTGGATGTAATGATGTTGGTGGGACATTGAAATGGATTTGGAGTTGAGATGAAGTGAGATTGTTACTCATTTTAGTGTGTAATAATTAAGGGTGTTTGACACACTCCGGTGCTAAACATGTCATGAGTAAGGTTATGTAGAGTTACACAAACGTAAGTGGTACTGTTGCGATACCAAGCAAATTTTAATGTATGCTAGAGTGAGGATATGATCCCATATGGGTATTTAATTGAAGGATATGATCATATTAACCATACTCATAGGTAGTGACATCGAGTTGCAAGGAAAGAACGAACGAGAGTGGGAAGGTCTCGTGTGATCAAGAGATACCAAAGGTATCTATACTTGTTTGATATCAAAGATCGTAATGCTAATAACCCTATCTTCATCCCTTATGTGTTCCATGGGCATATGAAAAACATAAAAGCAATGGAGAAAATAAATTATGATGTGGGAAAGCAATAGGCAACATAAGCTTTTGTATGTATTCTTGCACAAAATTTGGTGTCAATGGTCGTATAACTCAAGTAAATACATGTGTAAGATATCTACTCACCATGTTATCTATGCATGTTGATCATATGATGTGTATGACAAGAACATGTTAAGGAAGTGGTATATGCATAACATGCATATGGTTATCATAAGGAGACTCCTTGTCCACCCATATTTGAAGTTTGTTGCATTATCTCATCTTCATGTACAGATGTGCCCACTTGCCCCACTATATGCTTGACTATATCATCCTAAGAGATGAAGTTTCTTCTTGATAGTCTCAAGATTCTATATAACATTCTTTGATTGACCATTGGATAATCTGATATTCTCTGGAATCATTGAAGAAGTTGTAAGCTACCTCATTGCTCTAGCGATCATAAGTTTGATGAAGCTTTTAGGATTCACAAATATTATGAGTTGATTGATCTTTCCCCAACACATTTTGGGCATTCTCAATCTCAACCCGATATTTCTGAGCAAGCTGAATCTAATCTAATCGGTTATCAGTTATCTTTTTTTGACCGAAAGTTCTCGAGTGAGCATCATAGTCTAATAGTTAATCAAATGTGATAGAGGATCTCCTTCTCCCTTATAATCCATTAGATCCATCATTACAAATTGTTAAAGGTTAGGAACTTGGCTAACTTATGTGGCAAAGAGTTACCGCCAGGATCAAGGGTTGTGGACCCAATCATTCGGTTCCTTATTGAAACCCAAATTACAAATGAGTTGCTGTAATGATTCCCAAGTTGAGCTATTATCTAGGGTAAGTAGTGTCCCTCTGAGTGGCTGCAAAGTTTGCCACTAACAAGGCCTATGTCACTGTTAAATGTTGAGTGGTTTAGTCTATAAAGTTCAAGCCTGTGTTGAAGGGAGGTAGTACTCCCTGAGCAAATGCTGGCTACGAGATAGATCTCTGAATAGGGAGGAGAAAGCCAAACGATGGTCTAATTACTCTATTTGATACCACAGGAGGATGCAGATGCGTACCTTGTTGAATATGCCCTAGGCTAACCAACTACTAACTAATCTAACCCTAAACAAACTGAATTTGAGGCTACGTGACTTGGAAGGCACTAGTTTGCACTAACCCTTATTGAGAATTCCCCTAAAAGTTTTTCATGGTTTAGACAACCCAAGCTACCTCAGATTCTAGCTGAATGGATTATATTAAGTCTGGTTGTTTCCCACGCCGAATTGAAAGATAGTCACATGGTTTCAGGTAGTTCTCCTAATGACAAGTTGGCATGTTATGTTGACAAAAGTCTTCTCATTTGAGGATGACTAGTTATGGCGAGGACATGGGGATTCCCTACGATCTTGAAATCTTACAATTTGTCAAAAGTTTGTCCTTAATCTAATGAGGAAGAATGTAGATGTGGAAAGCCATCTCAAAATGCTTAATATTAACAAAGATATTCAAGACAATGGCCATTTCACCATCGATACATCATGGAGGTGGCTGGACATATTGTTCCTCATGAAGGAACTTATTATTTACCTTGGTATCGTCTTACGAGTTGGACATTCTAAAGAACTAATTCAAACACTAATTTGAACCTAAACCTGAATTCGAACCTAAGTTTTCATCAAAGTTTGTGCACGAAATACCTTCTTACCAAACCACAATTGGGAAAATCTGGATGAGGTGATGTACTAGCCTTTTACATGGAAATACATAATGAGATTATACATGTCGGATACCTAATGCTTGATTGTATGATGGACTCAAAATAGATGTGTGATATACATTTATTATAGATGCATCTCAAAGGATTACAATGCCATGATGATATAAATTTCATGTTTATCAATCCATGTGAAACAAATAGGATTCAAAAAATCAAGATAAAAATGGTATACTCATTAAGCTAAGTATTATGTAGTAAAATATTCCACCCATGTGGTGTGAATTTGAGGTCAAGATGATATTGGTGTGATATCATAAGGAATGAGGTGATATTGTGAGATAGCCATACTACCTGTGTGGTAATAGGATTTCAATTTTGAGAATTTGCAATTATGGCACATTCTCGAGTTGTGAATAGGCTTCACTTGCATAGTTTGTGTGAGTCGAGTAAATAGTGTGTTGTAACCCAATGAAAGTAATGAATATGCACAATAAATGAATTGACCACTATGTGTGGCCTTCGATGAATGACTGGAACCCCATGCGGGCAAAGGTTCAAGTGCCAAGCGGGAATCATGATAGAGGATTATATTATGATATTTTTTATCCTAAACATGTGTGTGATCCTAGGTAGAACTACCTCGCATGTTGTCTATAACTAAGTGTGTGATATTGACGGGGTATCAAATTTTGCGATAATGAAATATGACCTAGCGGGTGCCACACAATCCATGGTGATAGACTTTTCACAAATGTATGTCATGCATATATGTTTTGGCTGATTCATAAAGTGTTAACAAATGATATGATGATGTAAGTTTGATGTTTATTAATTCATTTGAAATAAATAGGTTAATTGTTAGAAATAAAGATACAATTAATATACCCGAGAAGCTAAGTATGATGTAATAATGTGATCTAACCCATGTGGTGTGGACCTAAGGTCAAGATAATATCAGTGTGATATCACAATGATGAAGGGTATGTTGTGAATCACATTACTACCTGTGTGGTAACAGGCTTGGAGATCAAGATAATACTAGTGTGATATTATAATGATGTAGTTGATGTTTTACACTACTTGTATGGTAATAGGATTTTGTTTGAGAATTTTGCAACAATGGCTCCATGTGTAATGAATAAGTTTTATTTGCATGATTCGTGTGAGTTCAGGTAAACAATGTGTTGTACCCTAGTGAATATTATGTATGTACATATACTGTGCATGAAAATGACCACTTTATGTGGCCTTTGATGAATGATACTTGCTAGTTGCACCGTTCAGGTAGTGGATTAGGTGTTATGCAGGAATCACTATATTTGGGTTTTTCATGATGTTCATGGTCCTAAGAATCGTGTGATCCTAAGGTGACATAGCCTCTCATGTCGTCTGAGACTAAGTATGAAATATCGATGGGGTTTCAAGTTTGTGATGATACGATATGACCTATTGGGTACCATACATAATTTGATTTGTGTGTATTATGTGAAACAAATTGCTTAATGATAAAAACAAGGTAGTGGAAAGATCCCCTCCGTGTGGTAAGGACTTGAGGCCAATGCGACATCAATGGAATATCAAAGGTGAAGTTCGTAAGGTTTTTATAATAGCCATGTGATAATAGGCTTTTAGGTTTTACAAGTCAAAATAATATCGATGTGACATTATAATGAAAAAGGTAACGTTTATGAAATCACCGCATTAACCATTTGGTAATAGGCTTTTAATGTGAGAATTCGCAACTATAGCTCCTTCTCGTGCCTTGTATGGGGTTCGTTCGGTATTTGTGCAATCGTTCATGGTCGGGTAAACAATGTGTTAGACCCTTGGGTGTAAAAATCAACTACTGTGTGTGCCTCTTAATGTACTAGGTTTGTCGCCCCGAGCAAGCAGAGGCTTGGATGTCAATCAGACACCATTAAAACTAGAGAATTTATGACCCTAAGCCTAGGTGATGTTGTCTTAGCAAATCGTCTAAAACTAGGTGATCGGTATTAGTGGAATACCAAGTTAGACTCATATGACATGTGTGTGCATATACTGGTGTGAGCAGGCGACACAGAGTGGTGGGCTGAGAGCGCGCGATTTCATAGGCGCGGTCCATTAGGGTGTTTGAAAAAAGGAGAAAAACAACGGGTTGGGGTCCCGGGAAAAAGGTTTGAAAGAGAAAAAAGGCGAAAAACTTTTAAGATCGGTTCGAACCCGAATCCGCCGTCTCTTAGTGTGGAGTCGCCACCTAGATTAGCTCTTTCCAGGAATTACAGTCCTGTGAGGCTTAAGGTCCAGGGGACGGCCCACCAAGACATAGAGATTCGGGTCCGGGATAAGTTGCTTATTTCTCATTGGATCACATTAAATTACATCTACAGAAAACCATTTTCTTTTAATTGTGCAAATTCACACTTAGGTCATTTTTGGAGTTTAGATGCATGGTTCACGTATTGCTAAATAATAAATCATTCACAAAGCGGAAAAATAAACCATCCACAAAACAATAAGTAAATGCAGAAAGTAAAAGCAGAAAATGAAAATTACAAGGCTTCAAAAATCGGGGGATGCAAACGCCAGCTACCCTATTAATTACATTTCCTAAAAATTGAAATTACGATACCCGAAGGATAATTAAAGTCCTAAACATACATCTAATCCTAATCTACCTGCATCCACAAAGTTTAGCATAGGGGATAGCATGTATGTTCGATTTTGAATTCAGCGAGGCCCGTGTGGCCTTAAAAAATATCGTGATATTGTGTTTGTTATTTAAATAAAACCATTCATTTCATTAGCACATTGGTTGCTCATTTTAATTAATGAAATTGCTCGCATGGTAAAAAGTGAGGTCTGTTATCCGAGAATATGTTTTATTCCCTTTGTGGGGGTGTTCTAACATACATCTCCTTTTAATAAAGAAAAAAGATGAAGAAGAATTACAACAGTTAAAATAAAATAAAAGAAGAGAAAGTCCTAGGTTCGCAGAAGAAATCAGAAGAAGAAATTAAACACTGAAAGCACGAGAATTACAGTTCTAGGAACTCAAAGGCTGACCCTTATTGAACGAATCCACGTCGAAAAAATCCGATCGGTCCTCGAGAAATCCTCCTCGTCTTTTTGTTTAAATAAAAAAGTTGTAGTAGAAAGTCTAAAAATTGTTCGTTTTATTCTTGGAATTCAGAATCGTTCTAAAAGTTAGATTTTTTTCTGATAATTTTGGGATCCGGATTAACGAAAATGATCCTACTATTTATAGGAAAATCCCAAAAAATCCAAAAAAGGTAAGATTTTCCGGCAAGGGGTCTTGCTGGAAAAAAAAGTCCGGCGAGGCCCCTCACCGGGACTTTGGCGAGGCCGCGTGCCCTGCCAAAGCTTGGCGAGGCTCATGCCTCGCCAAAGTTTGGTGAGGCTCGACCTCGCCAGAGTCTCTGGCGAGGGTCTCTTAAGACCCTCGCCAAAGTCTCTGACGAGGGACCTTTGGTCTCCTCGCCAGAGATGTCTGGCGCGGCCCCAAGGGCTTGCCTGATTTTTCCAACGGCGCGCTTCTCCTGTGATGCGGATCCCCGGATCCGGTTTTCCATCATGTTTTATGTATTTTTTATATCTTTTTATATAATATATATATATATATATATATATATATATATATATATATATATATATATATATATATATATATATATTTATATTTGAATTAATCAATTAAATAGTTTATTAAAAACGTCTTCTTTTTTTCGAATTTTGAGACGAGGAGAATTCCCATTTGGATGCATCAGGATACTCGAAAATTGTGTGATTCAAGGATAATACCCCGAAAAAAGCCGCCATCATCGAATGCGCGAGCTAATACAAAATCCTGTGCTCACAGCTGCCCCTTGTGTGATCATTGCTAGTTGTCTAACCAGTATTATCACACCAAAATAGTAGAATGATAAAGAGAATACTGACCGATGTGGTTGGTGACTTCCGGCTTTCAATTAGTTATAAAAATAGGCCTTCCTTTCTGGCACTGTGTCTTCGTATGGTTGTCCGTTTCTTTCTTCAGAATTCTTAGGTACTTGGTGCCCCTTGTGAGGTGTCTACGGTTTCTTTTTGCGGTGTCCCTGTTGTAGTCGGTAGCCGTTTCATTCTTCGGTTGATAAAGGAGGCTGTTTCTTTCTTGAGCCGTCGAGATAACCGTTTCCTTCTTCGGTTATGTTTTGAATTTCCTTAAGATGTTGACTTGTTTCCTGTAACAAATCAAAAAGAAAATAATGTTAATATATTTTACGATGAATGTTTTAATTATTTGATTGAGTTTATGCGGAGCAAAAATTTTTACCCCTTCAATCAAAAATTAAAACATTAAGGAATAAATGAATTAAATGAGTTTGAAGAATATCGGGGGTATCCTGTGCATCGTTTCATAGTGTTGGGAGGCTTCCATTGCAAAATAATAAAATAAATATTAGGTAGGGCCCACGTATTTTCTTTATAAATATGGCTCCACCTTCTTTATTCTATCACCTTTCATACTCTTCCTCTCTCTCTAAACACTTTTGCTCTCTATTCTCTTTAGCAAACATGTTGTCAAAGGTAGCTGGCAAGGGATCTCGCTTCACCCCTAGTCTCACTCCTTTGCCTACTGATGATCCCAGAGTATTCTCTGTTGACATTGACGCCACATATGGTTTGGTGGTGACCGACACCATGTTGGGGTTTACCATTACTTCCCTGATAGACACATTGGATCCTGATCTTCCAACTCATCCTCACCTTTCCCGAGTTGAGGTATTTGCTAGAGACACTTTTATTTACCATTTTTAATGTGATTTTATCTTAAGAACTAGATTTGAACTAATCCTTGAACCATGTCATGGAATTTTAGCCTAGAAAAATTAAACAAAGATGAATTTAGCGGAAAACAAGAATATTCGGCGAGGGCCAGACCCTCGCCAAACTCTCTGGTGAGGGACCTTATAGGGCCCTCGCCAGACTCTCTGGTGAGGGTTCTTATGCGGCCCTCGCCAAACTCTCTGGCGAGGGTCCTTTGGGACCCTCGCTAGAGTCTCTGGTGAGGTTCCTTCGGACTCCTCGCTAGAGAAGCCTGGCTCGGCCCCGAGGGCTCGCCAGATTTTTCCAGTGGCGCGCCTCGGGGCCCCGTCGCTCCTATACGTATATATTATTTATTATTTTTTTATTTTTATTTTTATTTTTTTAAAAAAGAAAAGAAAATAATTAAAACTTTGAGTCCAAACGTGTTTTGGGCCCGATAATTTTTGAAGAAAATATTTGTCTAAAAGGTAATCAGACTCAGATTCCAAGAATATCTGAAGATTTTTTAAGAAATGTAGGAAGAAAATGATTTGAAAATAAAGTTCAGGACCCAAACGTGTTTTGGATAAAAAAAGAGAAATTGATAGAAAAACTATTTTGGTGTTTTTCTCACAGTTTTGCGTTTAATTATGTATTATTTGATCTTGTTTGTAGTCCCCCACACTTCGCCCTACAGGTGGGTATACCACCATACAGACATGGTACCATTATCTAGGCCATCAAGGCCACCGGATTTGGTCCTCTGGCCTGATCTTTACGGCCTACATTACTGCCGTATGCGACGTTGATTGCGCTTACTCAGAGGTGGTGCGACATTTCACACACCTTCCATGGTTCTCCAGGTTTTGTCTGTTTACTTTATGAATTGCGTACATCGATTTTTTTTATTGATTAATCTTAATAACCCCTTTATTTTTGTAGGCGTGGGCCTTCTTCTATCAGTTCCTTCCCACCCCGCAATTTGCTGATGCTCCGGAGGATGCTCCGTGTTTGGCACAGATTTGTTCTTCTTTCGAGGGGGATGTTTTGGATTCCGCTGGCTGCTATCAACATCTTTATGAGTTGACTCTTGAGCAGGTGATGGACCTTGTTTCGATGGATGATATCAAATTTTTATCTTTAAACTTATTCTGATTTTTTTGTTCTTTCTTTTCAGGTGGAGCGCAACCCGTGGAAGGACCTTCCGAGCTATCACATGGCAAAGGAGATTCGACGTGACGTGGATCGTAACCACTTCATCCTTGAGGAGCCCAGAATCCGTGAGTGGTACCTGGGAGAGCGTATTCAGTTCTGGCGAACTAAGCCAGTGTCTGATAGGCACATTCCGCCTGTGCCTCCCACCGGACTATTTTGGGCGCACTTCGTGATTACTGATCCAAAGGAGTGGGAGGTACTCTTCGAGGAGCATGGCGTCAGACTCTCAGGACATCGTAGTGACTATGAAGCCTTTATTCGGGAGACACTACTCCTGCTTCATCCATCAGTTTAGCCCGAGGAAGCGCGTCCCCCTCCTCGTGTTAGGGGTCCGAGAGTTGATGGTGGTTCCTGTGCAGGTGCTAGCAGCACTGGTGTGGGGTGCTGGGTACAAAATGTGTTAATAGTTTTATTCATGTTAATCTATTTCTGACTGTTTATCTGTCTTTGTAGGAATTTGCTTGGAAGAGGGTTCACGTGCCTGATTTGAATGTTGTGGCCAACGACGCAAGTACCTCTGCAAGCATCATAGAGGGGAGGTTTGTGATTCCCCTTGACTCTACGTTCTACTTGATGGGTTCCATGGGGACCTCACAGCAGGTGCCTCTTCCCCCAAGCTACCACTCATTGGCCTATGATCCTTCCGACACTACTCACGTGAGTTTTAGATCACAAGGGATCCTTGACGACATCTTGACATTCGCTTACTCACTCCTTTCCTTTTGCAAGTCATACGTGAGGAGATAGATCGGGTTGCCCGTCATTCCTTTGCATTGAGGGACTTGATGCTCTCACAGGATGGGGTTACACGGATATGGTGTTCTTCTTGACCTGTCATATGCAATGCATGAAATGCCATGTTTTTATGCCCATGGATGCGATTTTCGTGACATGTTTTATGATTGTAGGATATGGCGACGAGGAGTATGGAATTCGAGTGATGCTACCAAGATCTCGACCGTCGCTTCCAGTCACTAGACATCAACCATCATAGCCTTAAGGTTAGCCACCAGGAGTTAGGAGTCCGTTACCAAGGTTTGGAGGCTAGTCACCGGAGTTTACAAGCTCAGTATCAGGAGTTGCTGCAGCAGAGTAGGCTCGAGCCGAAGTGCGGGCTTCCACCTCGAGTCATCACTAGCCTCTTACATTTGATATCAATTCCCTACTTGGTGACTCAGATGCTGGGCAACTCTTCACTCCGAAATGGGACACCGGTTTTCTTCACGCTCCCTAGCCTCCTCCCGTGTCCGGTTTAGCAGGTGGTGCTCCTGGGGGATTAAGTGCTGAGGATTTTGAGATGTCAACCATGTTGCCCCTAGATCTGGTGGGTGGAGATAACGCTTAGGCGGTGCATGCTTAGGAGTTCCCTTTAAGCTTTAGTTTTAGATTCCTCTTTTCGAACCGGACTTTTTAGAGAGCTCCGCTTTGTAGAATCTTAAAAAGACTTCTGATTTATGAAAGAAAAGGGGATTTTGGCCTTTTGTAGTGTCGGGTCCTCTCATTTGGTGTTTTATTTTATGAATATGCTTCATTGTTTGCGAAAGTTTTTTGTATATGTATGAATGAACGTTAGTGCTAATGTATGTGGTTAATGTGTGTAGGCAACACCGTCTTTGAGGAATTTCCTTTAGCATTATTCCTTTCTGATGTAGACCCATAATGAGCGCCTTAGGGTCTTTCTCCTCACCATTCAGGGTCCCGATTTATGGAGGATTGAGAGTTTTGGCCTGCGGGGTCTTCAGTACCTTACTTCCAGGCCTGTGAATACGGCTTTCATTAGTGCTGCTTTGAAGTTTTGGGATCTTGCCACTCATGTTTTTCACTTTACCAACTTTGAGCTTTGCACCTTGGTTGAGGAGTTTCATGCTATCCTGGGGCTCCCTTTTCTATAGGAGTCGACTCCTATATCCCCCGCGAGACTATCCTTCGCCTTTCCTTCTTTCCAATTTGGAGGTGAAGATAAGCTGAAGGGTTTATGGAACCTGGAGTCCAGTGGGCACTTTTTGTCAGCTCCCCTTGATGTTGGTGGCTTCCGGGTTGAAGCTATTCTTAGCTTGTGTGAGAATACACCCAGCAGTCATTTAGCTTGGCCCTCGATGGTGACTCTACTTCTTCTAGCGAAGTTTGTTTGCGGGGTTGGAGCGATTGCCCCTTTCCGCTTGTTGTCGGTCATTGACCCACTCTCCATAGGCCTTTCTCCTGTAGCTTTAGCCTTGGCTGAGAGTTTGGTGCACTTAGACGCTGCTTCGGTGAATCAGGACTTAGCAGGAGACCATTTTGCTTTACTAGAGGTAATTCTCTTTCCTTACCTCTTTCTTTTATGATTCTCGTTGATTGTTTAACCAAATGTATTAACGTAGGTATGGCTCTTGGAGAAGCTTCGCTTGACCGCTGATCCTCATTTAGGGAAGACTCGGTATCTCCCTTCGCATTACGGTCCTCGAGGCTTTACTAGGTTGGACCATCGCTCATTGAGTGAGGGCGCTTACATCGAGATTCTGGGCTCCTACCGATCTTCTGATGTTCGTTGGCTCAGCCCTTGGTTGGAGATTTCGTTCATGGTAACTGACATCCATGATTCTGGTGTTTTGCTGATGCACGGGATTTTATACCAGCTCGCGCGTTCAATGATGATGGCTTTTTCGGGATTTTATCCTTGAATCACACAATTTTCGAGTATCCTGATGCATCCGAATGGGAATTCTCCTCGTCTCAAAATTCAAAAAAAAGAAGTTTTTAATAAATAAATTAATTGATTAATTAAAATATAAATAAATAATAAAATATATATATATATATATATTAATCAAAAAAATATAAAAAATAGCTGGAAAAATCCGACGAGCCCTTGGGGCCGCCCCAGACATCTCTGGCGAGGAGACCAAAGGTCCCTCGCCACAAACTCTGGCGAGGGTCCCGAAGGACCCTTGCCACAGACTGTGGCAAGGCCCCTGCCTCTCCAAAGAACTTGGCGAGGCTCCCTCACCAAAGAGTTTGGCGAGGCTCCCTCACCAAGCTTTGGCGAGGCACGCGGCCTCGCCAAAGTCCCGGTGAGGGGCCTAGCCAGACTTTTTTTTCTAGAGAGACCCCTTGCCAGAAAATCTTACCTTTTTTGGATTTTTCGGGATTTTCCTATAAATAGTAGGATCATTTTCGATAATCCGGATCCTAAAATTATCAAACAAAAATATAACTTTTAGAATGACTCCGAATTCCAAGAATAAAACGAACAATTTTTGGACTTTCTACTACAACTTTTTTACCTAAACAAAACGACGAGGAGGATTTCTCGAGGATCGATCGGATTTTTTTTACGTGGATTCGTTCAGTAACGGTAAGCCTCTGAGTTCCTAGAACTGCAATTCTCGTGCTTTCAGTGTTTAATTTCTTCTTCTAATTTCTTCTGCGAACCTATGACTTTCTCTTCTTTTATTTTATTTTAACTTTTATAATTCTTCTTCATCTTTTTCTTTATTAAAAGGAGATGTATGTTAGAATACCCCCACGAAGGGAATAAAATATATTCCCGGATAACAGACCTCACTTTTTACCATGCGAACAATTTCATTAATTAAATTGAACAACCATTGTGCTAATAAAATGAATGGTTTTATTTAAATAACAAACACAATATCACGATATTTTTTTAAGGCCACACGGGCCTCGCTGAATTCAAAATCGAACATACATGCTATCCCATGTGCTAAACTTTGTGGATGCAGGTAGATTAGGATTAGTTGTATGTTTAGGACTTTAATTGTCCTTCGGGTATCGTAATTTTAATTTTTGGGAAATGTAATTAATAGGGTAGCGGGCGATTGCATCCCCCGAATTTTGAAGCCTTGTAATTTTCATTTTCCGCTTTTTCTTTCCGCATTTACTTACTGTTTTGTGGATGGTTTATTTTTCCGCTTTGTGAATGATTTATTATTTCACAATACGTGAACCATGCATCTAAACTCCAGAAATGACCTAAGTGCAAATATACGCAATTAAACGCAAAACGGCGAGGAAAACACCAAAATAATTTTTCTATCAATTTCTCTTATTTTTTTAGATCCAAGACACATTTGGTTCCTGAACTTTATTTTCAAATCATTTTCTTCCAACATTTCTTAAAAAAATCTTATGATATTCTTGGAATCTGAGTCTGATTACCTTTTAGACAAATATTTTCTTCAAAAATTATCGGGTCCAAAACACGTTTGGACTCCAAGTTTTAATTATTTTCTTTTCTTTTCGCCAGAGAGTCTGGTGAGGGTCTAGCCCTCGCTAGATATTCTTGTTTTCCACCGAAAAAAATTCTGGCGGACGTAAATTCATCTTTGTTTAATTTTTCTAGGCTAAAATTCCGTCACATGGTTCAAGAATCAGTTCAAATCTAGTTCCTAAGCAAGATAAAATCACATTAAAAATGGTAAATAAAAGTGTCTCTAGCAAATACCTCGACCCGAGAAAGGTGAGGCTGAGCTGAAAGATTAGGATCCAACGTGTCTATTGGGGAAGTAATGGTAAACCCCAACATGGTGTCGGTCACCGCCAAACCATATGCGGCGTCAATGTCAACAGAGAATACTCCGGGATCATCAACAGGCTAAGGAGTGAGACTAGGGGTGAAGCGGGGTCCCATGCTAGCTACCTTTGACAACATGTTTGCTAAAGAGAATAGAGAGAAAAAGTGTTTAGAGAGAGAGGAATAGTATGAAAGGTGATAGAATAAAGAAGGTGGAGCAATATTTATAAAGAAAATAAGTGGGCCCCACCTAATATTTATTTTATTATTTTACAATGGAAGCCTCCCAACACTACGGAATGATGCACGGGATACCCCCGATATTCCTCAAACTCATTTAATTCATTTATTCCTTAATGTTTTAATTTTTTATTGAAGGGGAAAAAGTTTTTTCTCCGCATAAACTCAATCAAATAATTAAAACATTCAATGTAAAATATATTAAAATTATTTTCTTTTTGATTTGTTATAGGAAACAAGTCAACATCTTTAGGAAATTCAAAACATAACCGAAGAAGGAAACGGTTATCTCGACGGCTGAAGAAAGAAACAGCCTCCTTTATCAACCGAAGAATGAAATGGCTGCCGACTACAACAGGGATATCGTAGAAAGAAACGGTAGACACCTCACAAGGGGCACCAAGTACCTAAGAATTCCAAAGAAAGAAACGGATAACCATACGAAGACACAGCACCAGAAAGGAAGGCCTATTTTTATCACTAATTGAAAGCGGGAAGTCACCAACCACATCGGTCAAGTATTCTCTTTATCCCTCTGCTCTTTTCGTGTGATAATACTAGTTAGACAACCAACAATGATAACACGAGGGGTAGCTATAAGCACGGGATTTTGTACCAGCTCGCACGTTCGATGATGATGGCTTTTTCAAGATTTTATCCTTGAATCACACAATTTCGAGTATCCTGATGCATCCGAATGGGAATTCTCCTGGTGTCAAAATTAAAAAAAAGGACGTTTTTAATAAATTATTTAATTGATTAATTAAAATATAAATAAATAAATAAAATATTAATTAAAAAAATATAAAAAATACATAAAACATGATGGAAAACCGGATCCGGGGATCAGCATCACCGGAGAAGCGCGCCGCTGGAAAAATCCGACGAGCCCTCGGGGCCGCGCCAGACATCTCTGGCGAGGGTCCCGAAGGACCCTCGCCACAGACTCTGGCGAGGCCGAGCCTCGCCAAAGAACTTAGTGAGGCTCCCTCGCCAAAGTCCCGGTGAGGGGCCTCGCCGGACTTTTTTTTCCGGCGAGACCCCTTGCCGAAAAATCTTACCTTTTTTGGATTTTTTGAGATTTTCCTATAAATAGTAGGATCATTTTCGATAATCCAGATCCCGAAATTATCAGTCAAAAGTATAACTTTTAGAACGACTCCGAATTCCAAGAATAAAACGAACAATTTTTGGACTTTCTACTACAGCTTTTTTACCAAAACAAAAGGACGAGGAGGATTTCTCGAGGACCGATCGGATTTCTTCGATGTGGATTCGTTAAATAAGGGTAAGCCTCTGAGTTCCTAGAATTGCAATTCTCATGCTTTCAGTGTTTAATTTCTTCTTCTGATTTCTTCTATGAACCTTGGACTTTCTCTTCTTTTATTTTATTTTAACTGTTGTAATTCTTCTTCATCTTTTTCTTTATTAAAAGGAGATGTATGTTAGAACATCCCCACGAAGGGAATAAAATATATTCTCGGATAACATACCTCACTTTTTACCATGCGAGCAGTTTCATTAATTAAAATGAGCAACCAATGTGCTAATAAAATGAATGGTTTTATTTAAATAACAAACACAATATCGTGATATTTTTTTAAGGCCACACGGGCCTCGCTGAATTCAAAATCGAACATACGTACTATCCCCTGTGCTAACCTTTGTGGATGCAGGTAGATTAGGATTAGATGTATGTTTAGGACTCTAATTATCCTTTAGGTATCGTAATTTTAATTTTTGGAAAATGTAATTAATAGGGTAGCGGGCGGTTGCATCCCCCGATTTTTGAAGCCTTGTAATTTTCATTTTCTGCTTTTACTTTCCGCATTTACTTACTATTTTATGGATGGTTTATTTTTCCACTTTGTGAATGATTTATTATTTTTTAATACGTGAACCATGCATCAAAACTCCAAAAATGACCTAAGTGCGAATATGCGCAATTAAAAGAAAATGGTTTTCTGTAGATGTAATTTAATGTGATCCAATGAGAAATAAGCAACTTATCCCATACCCGAATCTCTGTGTCTTGGTGGGCCGCCTCCTGGACGTTAAGCCTCACAGGACTGTGATTCTTAGAAAGAGCTAATCAAGGTGGCGACTTCACACTAAGAGATGGTGGATTCGAGTTTGAACAGATCTTAAACGTTTTTCACCTTTTTTCTCTTTCAAACCTTTTTCCTGGGTAATCGACACAATTTTTTTCTCCTTTTTTCAAACACCACGGTGGACCGCGCCTATGAAATCAAGCGCACTCGGCCCACTGCTCCGTGTCGCCCGCTCACTGTGGTGACTCTGCTAGGGATTTTTTCTAAAACTTGTTTTTTCAAAGGTTTTAGATTTTGGATAAGTGCCGAAAATTATTGACCATGTTATTACATTTTCTTTTAATTTTGACATATTCATTATAATACATTGCAGTAGAAGGGATTAGCCCATAAGTCTAAGGTCCCCCTATTACCGCGAAGCTTTCTCTTGTACTAATCTACTTCCCTGAGAAAAGATAGTAATTGAGCGAGTGGAGCACTTGTTGCCATATCGCATATACCTCCCTTGTTAGAACCTATTTGGGGAGAATCTTGGAGTGTATTTCAGTGCAACAAGAACCTTCTACATCAGCAACCCATTTATAAACCCTCATGTAAATAAGCCATAGGCATTTTCCCTAGGGTGTTACCAAAACAAGCGATCATGCATTATATTTTCCTGCAGGTGTGCTCCTTAGTTCCCTAGCGGTACTAAGATGAACCAAACTTAGGATAAAGACTAGCCAAAACCCTATGCGTGGGAGTTGTATGGTTGGAAGAAAGATAATGTGTGCTATGTGTTAAGTGTTTACCGCTTTTCGATTTATCATGCATTTTACAAATGCTCCATTCTAACCACAAATCTTAGTGCATACACTTGAACTCACACACTCATATTAAACATGGTTTGATGTTACTCATACGTAGGGACTTAGTCGGCACTCGAGATCGTGTCTCCTTAGGATGACCCAAACCAACTAGAATCATGTTGCATCACTCACCCACATTCTTGTGTGATGTCCACATGACATCCGACTCGTAAGATAAACTTACCAAAATCCTACAACGATACCCATTTGGCATCCGGATTACTGCCCTTCTAGGGCACCCGTATACACCAAAAGCCTACCTTACGTAAACTTGAACACAAAGGATATCCCAGTTAAATGAATGAATGTTAGTGCTAATGTATGTGGTTAATGTGTGTAAGCAACACCGGTTTTGAGGAATTTCCTTTAGCTTTCTTCCTTTCTGATGTCGACCCATAATGAGCAACTTAGGGTCTTTCTTTGCACCATTCGGGGTCCCGATTGGTGGAGGATTGACAGTTTTGGCCTGCAGGGTCTTCAGTATCTTACTTCTAAGCTTGTGAATACAACTTTCATTCATGCTGCTTTGAAGTTTTGGGATCCCGCCACTCATGTTTTTTGTTTTACCGACTTCGAGCTTTGCCCCTTGGTTGAGGAGTTTCATGCTATCCTGGGGCTCCTTTTTTCGAAGGAGTCGACTCCCATATACCCCGTGAGACTATCCTTCACCTTTCCTTCTTTCCAATTTGGAGGTGAAGATAAGCTGAAGGGTTTATGGAACCTGGACTCCAGTGGGCGCTTTTTATCAGCTCCCCTTGATGTTGGTGGCTTCCAGGTTGAAGCTTTTCTTAGCTGGTGTGAGAATACACCTAGCAGTCATCTAGCTTAGCCCTCGATGGTGTCTCTACTTCTTCTGGCCGAGTTTGTTTGCCAGGTTGGAGCGATTGCCCCTTTTCACTTGCTGTCGGTCATTGACCACTCTCTACAGGCATTTCTCTTGCAGCTTTAGCCTTGGCTGAGAGTTTGGTCCACTTAGATGATGCTTCATTAAATTAGGACTTAGTAGGAGACCATTTTACTTTACTAGAGGTAATTCTCTTTCCTTACATCTTTCTTTTGTGATTCTCGTTGATTGTTTAACCAAATGGATTAACGTAGGTATGGATGTTGGAGAAGCTTCACTTGATCGCTGATCCTCGTTTAGGGAAGACTCGGTATCTCCCTTCGCATTACGGTCCTCAAGGCTTTACTAGGAAGAACCATCACTGGCTAAGTAAGGATGCTTGGGTCGAGATTTTGGGCTCCTACCGATCTTTTGATGTTCGTTGGCTTAGCCCTTGGTTGGAGATTCCATTCATCGTAAGTGAAGTCCATGATTCTGGTGTTTTGCTGAGGAGCTGTTTAGCTTCATATCCTATTCCCCTTCTCGTCTATGCAGGCAGTACGGGCGTCAGCAACGGGTTCCTCAGTTTATATGCTCGACTCGTTTTCACGACTTTGGTCCCGATACTCCTGACTCGATATAGAGGCTTTGGGTACATGCTCGAGTCGTTATACTGGATTACACTTCCCTAGAGACCACTGATACTGATGAGTTCTACCGTGGAGGGCTTGGCGAGATCAAGGTTCTCCTCGATGTTGATTAGCACTTTATGGTGTCTCGTGAGTGGGAGAGGGATGAGGATGGTTTGGACCCCCTTCCTCACACTTTAAGGAAGCATGCACGGTGGAATGACTTGCACCCTTAGATCTTATTCATTTTTGCCTATTATTTTCTGACTTGTGTTTTTGGCTTATTCTTGGATTATGAAATTTTGTCGAATATTAATTACTTGCGATATTCTGTATGCACACTATTCATATAAACATAAACATAAATCTTTGCGAACATAATACATTTCATTAAAAGACTTTAAAAAGGGTACAAGTTTTCCAATGATTTGAGTCCTACCGCCAGTTAGCCTAGGGCAGGTTTTCTAACTCGCGGTCCCTCTATTCCTCTATGTGTCTTAATTTTTGCCAGAGCCACCCTTCACAGGTTTTCAACTCAGCGGACATTTCTAGTTTTTATACAAGAATGGTCCTGATTGTTGCCCAGGTAGCCAAGTGCCATCTGGCGGACTTGTTTCTCTCTTTTTTGGTGTACCGCTTTTGTAAATTTATTTCTTTTGCTTTTAAACGTGGTAGCGCTTGAGCTTATCTTGATTGATTGGATTGACAAATTTGTTTCCATCCATGTCCATGATCTTGGCAGCTCCTTTACTCAAGATTTTCTTAATGACATAAGGGCCTTCCCAATTTGGGCGAAACTTTCCCCATTAATCCACATTTGAGGGCCTCATTTGTTTCAGAACCAAGTCTCCTACTTTTAATGGTTAGCTCCTGGCTCTAACTCGATTATTGTATGCCCTAGCCATGCGTTGTTGGTACATCTACAAATGGTCCAGTGCCTTTAGCCGCTGTTCGTCAATCATGTTCAGCTGTTCAAATCTGGCCTTTTCCCATTCTGACTCTTCTAATCTCGCCTCTAGTGCTACTCGAAGCGATTTCACTTCCATTTCCACCGGTAAAACTACTTCCATCCCGTACACTAACGAAAAAGGGGTTTGATTGGTTGGAGTTTTGATGCTCGTCCTATATCCCCATACTGCGAATGTTAACTTATCACCCCAGTCCCTATAGTTAACAACCATCTTGCTCAGGATTTTCTTAATCACCTTGTTGGTTGCTTCTACTACTCCATTAGCTTGTGGCCTGTATGGTGATGACCGATGGTGCTCGATCCCAGTTTCCTCATTAGGTCTAATGTGGCTCCTTGGAATTGAACCCCATTATCCGATACAATGTGATGTGGGATGCTATATCGGGCGAATATATGCTTTTCAATGAACTTGGTCATCTTCTTAGCGTTGATGTTGGTGTAGGATTCGGATTCCACCCATTTTGAAAAGTAGTCGACTGCTACTATAATGAATCGATGTCCATTAGTCGAGTTTGGCCAAATCTTGCCAATAATGTCGATGCCCCAAGCTTAGAATGGCCAAGGAGTAGATAAGCTATGGAGCTCGGATGGGGGTAGATGGCTGATGTCATCGTATATCTGGCATTCATGGCACTTTCGTACTTCCGATACGCAGTCTGTGACCATTGTTGTCCAATAATATCCCTGGCGCTGAATTTTCTTAGCCAGTGCTATCCCATTCATGCGTGGACCACAATCTCCAGCGTGCATTTGTCTCATTACCATCAGTGCCTCATGTTCTGTAAGACATCTCAACAACATTCCTTCTGATGTTCGCTTGAACAGGTCCCCATCTATGAGACAGAATTGAGTCGCTAATGAGGTTCTTTCTGAGTCTGTTTCTCCTTCTGGGTATTCCTCGATTTGTAAAAATTTGACGATGTCGAAGGACCAATTCTTGATAGCTTGTTGATCCTCTATTTCCACTAGGCGACAGTAGAAGGGTTCTTTGGATGTTTGCAGTATAACAGGTTTGATTGACTGAGTTTTAGGGCTTTCCCACATTGATGCTAGTGTAGTGAGTGCATCTGCCATCTGGTTTTCATCTCTAGGCACGTGTTTGAAGATACATTTGGAAAATTTGTGTGAGATTTTCCATACTTCTTCCATGTAAGGACGGAGTGATTCTTCTCTTATTTCCCAGTCGCTAGTGACTTATTTAATCACCAGAGCTGAGTCTCCAACCACCGATACTTCTTTTTCCCGTGCCTTTCGAAGTGCTTCAATCCAAATAGGCAAGCTTCATATTATGCCCCGTTGTTTGTTACTAGGAATTCTAATCGTTTGGAAAGGGGTATAACTTCGTTTTGTGGTGTTATTAATACAACACCTAGGCCGACTCCATTTCTGTTCATTGTACCATCGAATAACATTTTCCACTCTTCACCAGCATCCTCTATCAATGCTAGTTGCTCATCTGGAAATTCTAGATTTTCAACGTAGTCAGAGTCTAAGGGTTGATTTGCCAAAAATTCAACGACTGCTCGTCCCTTAATGACTTTTTTGTTCACATATTCAATGTCGAATTCAGATAATAGCAATAAACATCGTGAGAGTTTTCCAACCAGTGTTGGTGACTGGCACAAGTACTTCATCGGGTCTATCTTCGCGACAGCTTTTATCTGGTAAGATTGGAAGTAATGACGCAGCTTCTTTTTCAACCAAACCATCATTGTGCAAATTTTCTCCACCAAGGTGTAGCGTGACTCATACTCGAGTAATTTCTTGCTCAAGTAGTACACTGCATGTTCACTTTTGTCTTCATGTTCTTGCATCAGCATGGCTCCAACTGATGACTCCTCAATTGCTAGGTATAGGATCAGGGGCTTTCCAAGTTCTGGTGGGTGGAGGACGGGTGGGCTTAACAGGTATTGTT
>CATIWQ010344489.1:0-10080 GCA_949673415.1 Euphorbia schlechtendalii | reverse complement strand
ATTATTTGTTGAATAAATTAAACTTTGTTTACTTGCTCAATATTCTATCAATGTCATCCCGCATTCTCATAAACATATACATATTGTTTTTAGCACATGTGACATAGCATTTCATGAAATTAATTTGGGTATAAATGGATTTCCCACAATTACAATAATTTCAAATGATTTGACTCTTAAGAGAAAGTGAGAGACAAACACATGTACTTAGACAACGCGTGATAGCAATTTCCTCATCATACAAGGATGAAAAATCAATGGAAAAATCTCCAAGCATGAAACATCCACTAACTCAATCAAGAGAACGAAGCATGCAAAGATTAAAAGGATCGAAGCTAGAATAAGGCTAAAATGTCGACCAAGTAAGTTAGGACCGAAAAACTAGCGCAATTCCACAAAGAAGGAGTCAGATTGTTGAACACGTCAACAACTCCATCACCACCATTCATGAGACAAAACAACCGGTGCGATGTCACAAAGGAGGAGTCAGATAGTTGAACATGTCAACAACTTTATCACACAGATTACCACCATTCATGGGGCAATCAAGCAAAATTCAAAATGACCAAAGCAAATTGAAGCTCCCCTAAAGGGTCAAAAAACTGGCACAATACCAAAGATAAAAAGGAGGCAAATCATTAAACACGTCAACAACTCCTTCACACAACTCGTTGCAATTTGTGGGGCAATTGAACTCAAAAGGGAACATTGATGATCAAGACCCATCATCACATACACCTCAAGCCAGCAAAGTGGCATGAGAACCAACCAATTGATCATAAATGATGAACGAGACAACAAATGAAGTTGTGGACATGGACAGCGACCGATCAACCAAGTCTTAAACAATTGCTATCATGCATAGGTGGAAGAAATAAATCGATAAAAAGCAGTACCAAAAAAGATAAATTTATATTTAGCCTGTCAATTAACACTCGGTTAGTTGAGAAAAAATTAGGGCTTCTTTTCAAAATAGAAAAAAATAGTCCACTGAGTTGAAAACCCGAAAAGGGTGGCTTTAGGCAAAACTTAGGACATCGAGAGAACCACATTGGTCAGAAAACCTGAAATGGCTAATTGATGGCAGGAGTCAAATCATTTGAAACATTTATACCCCTGTTAAGTTCATTAATGAATTGTCATTTTTGCTGAATCTTTATGCATAAGCCTATTTTGATTACTTGCATACCAATGGTAGAATATCGTAAGTAAACATCCAAAAAAATATAAAAAAATAAAATAAAGAAAAATGAGTCTGCTGGATTGAAAACCTGAAAAGGTGGTCCAGGAAAAAATTAAGATAAGGTACGATAGATTGAAAACCCGCAAGGGCAATCTATGCCAAACTTAGGACCAAAGAAATATCAAATTCATCATCTCCTCCTACGAATGGTACGTGACATCACATAACTCCAACACTTTAGGCAAATAGCTTCCAAGTGATCATCACCGACACAATGTGGGATCAATGACTCATCTAGACTCTCCTCGGACCAGATCCAAGTTCTGAACTCAAATATGATTCAACGAATCCATGGTCGTCGCTTTGAGGAAGTTATTCCATGGAATACCCCAATAGGACAAATCTTAGGGGTAATCAGGCACTAGTATAAGACAAGGCTCTCCAATGAACGAAGCCCTCAACACCTACAACAGACATACATACATCATATGATAATTATTGTTCATGCATAAAAACATGCATACGTTACATACATATCATGTTATTTACAGGTAAAGACGATGCCAAACCGGGGCAACACCATCCTAGCAAACAAGAAACTCCACCTCCACATGAGGAACCTACAAACAAGACGATGGCCCACTCAAGCCTAAAGTTAATTCAAGCCTATTGCAACACCATAAAAGCCTCCTAAACAATGGAGCGGTTTTCGGGACACCCCCAAATTTCTTATCAAACTCATTTCATCCTCATGTTTTAATTTTTGATTGAAGGGGTAAAAATTTTTGCTTCACATAAACTCAATCAAATAATTAAAACATGCATCACAAAATGTATTAACATTACACCTTTTTCTCTGATTTGTCACAAGCAAGTCAACATCCTATTAAGGAAATACAAAATATAACAGAAGAAGGAAACGGTTATCTCAATGGTTGAAGAAAGAAACAGTCTCATTTTCCAACCGAAGAAAGGAACGGTTGCCGACCACAAAAGGGATGCCGTAGAAAGAAATGATCAACCCGCCCACAAGGGGCATCAAGCACATGGGATTTTACAGAACGAAACGGATAACCCTATGAAGACACGATGCCAGAAAGGAAGGCCCATGTCATCAACAATCGGGAACAAAGAAATCACCAACCGCACCGATCAGGTATATTCTCAATCCCTCTGCTCTTTTTGTGTGATCAAACTGGTTATACAACCAGCGATGATCACACAAGGGATAGCAGTGAGCACCGGATTTTTTACCAGCTTGCGCATCCAATGATGATGGCTTTTCGGGATATTTATCCTTGAATCACATGATTTTCGACCGTCCGATGATATTCAAATGGGAGTCTTCCTCACCTCTGAATTTAAAAGGATTTTTCTAATTTAGAAATTAATTAAAAAATATAAAAATACATAAAAAAAATCCGAAAATGCCACAAAAAATCGTATCCAGAGGCAGCCTCGCCAAACTCCCTGGCGAGGAGAGGCTCGCCAGCCCTTTTATGGATTTTTCAAGTTTTTTTATGAATAGTCGGACTTTTTTGGATTGAAGGGGACTCAAAATATCAGAGAAAAACACTGAAAAACACTAAAAAAATATTTTCTTCATTTCTTCCAATATTTTCTTGGATCCAAAACACAATTGGATCCCAACTTTTAATTATTTTCAAAACTACTCTTCATCTACTTTTCTTCTTAAATCCTCAGATATTCTCGAGTCTAAAACAAATTTAGAACCCGAGTCTGATTGTCTTTTGGATAAATAAACACTTATTTTCCAACCAAATACAACTAAATCAAAACGAAAGAGGAACACTCCAAGGGATCAAACAGATACGTCGAAGTGGATTCATACCGAAAGGGTAAGCCTCTAAGTTCCTAGAGTTGCTTTATCTCGTGTTTCCGATGTTGTTCTACATGTGAACCTAGGAATATTTTTATTTCTTTTATTATGTAAATAATGTTGTAATTCTCTTCTTCATCTTTACTTATTTTTTTTATTATTATGTTAGAATACCCCTACGAAGGGAATAAAAAATATTCCAGGATAACAGTCCTCACTACTTTGTCATCCGGTCATTTTCACTAATAAAATTGACCAACATACGTGTAAATAAAAATGAACCCAATTTTTATTTAAATTAACAACTTTAAATCGTCGATATTTTAACTAGGTCACACGGGCCTTCTCAAAATCAAATCGAACATATGTGATATCCCCTGTGCTAACCTTTGTGGATGCAAGTTAGATGTATGCCTAGGATTTATTTTCCTTCAGTTATCGCATATATTTTTACGGAAATTGTAATTCATAGATTAGGCGGGTGGTTGCATCCCCTGAGGTTTTGTAATTTTTGTAATCTTTACTTTTCTGCATTTACTTTCCGCATTTACTTATTGCTTTGTGGATGGATTTACTGCTTTTTCTATACGTAAATCATGCACATAAACTCCAAAAATGACCTGAGTGCAAATATGTGCAATTAAGAAAATACGGTTTTCTATAGATGTAATATAATGTGATCACATAAGAAATAAGCAACTTATCATGAACCTGAATCTCTATGTCTTGGTGGGCCGTCCCCCGGACATTAAGCCTCACAGGACTCTAATTCCTTGAAAGAGCTAATCCAAGTGGCGACTCCACACTAAGAGATGGCGGATTCAGGTTTGAACCTATCTAAAAACAGTTTCGCTTTCTCTCTTTCAACCTTTCCGGGTCCCCGACCCAGTGCTACTTTTCTAAATGCCCTACTGGACCGCGCCTCTCATTTCGCACGCTCTCGGCCCACCGCTCCATGTCGTCCGCTCACAGTACTCTTTCCTTATCTTTTTATATTGCCTTTATCAAAGCTTTTTCAATACATCGTCTATCTATTTTTAATTTATCTTCTTAAAATCCAATCCAAGCTAAGTAGTTTACGCACCATAGATTGAAGGTAAACTATGTTAACGAAGCTAGGTAGTTTATTATTTTTAGACAAAAGTGCACACAACATTCTACTCTCAGCAGGCATCTAAAAACTAACTTGGAATCAATTTTCAAATCATTAAAAGTACCAAGAACATCGCATTCACACCCCCCCCCCTCTGCTTGATTATTTAAGCTAAAGTGACCAACAAGTGGTATCAAAGCAAGGGTTCAACTTCTAGACTAATTATCTAAGAGTTAAAGATCTGAACGACTTACAATAATTTCTGTTTTAGCTTCGGTAGACAACACTCCTTAAAGGCATCACTATTTCATGGTCACCACTATACGTTTTGGAAAAATTGCATGAAAAATTTCATTTAATCCCAAAGCATGCAAGCATGGCTAGCTATTGCATTAGGAACTAGAATTCCCCCAATTGTGCATAGCGTGTTCCAGTTGATCAGGAGGACTATGATGATCTTAAAGAGCATCCATCAATTACATACATTGTGTGTTTGATCTTACAAAATTTAATAAGGTATCTGGTTACGAGACTATGCAAGAGATCTAGAGGAAACTGGAGATCACTTATGAGGGGGCTAACAATGTCAAGGAGTCAAAGATCAATATCATTCTCCGTAGGTATGAGCTGTTCTAGATGGGCACCAGCAAGGGTATTCAATCTATGAATACCAGGTTCCTTAACATCATTAATGAACTAAAGAAATTAGGCAAGGAATTCATTGAAGAAGAGATGGTGAAGAAGACCCTTAGAGTTCTCACTATTGAGTGGGCCGCAAAGAAGAGCACCATCGAGGAAGCTCATGATTTGATGACCTACACATATGATGAGCTAGTAGGCACCTTGCTTACTTAGGAAATGTCCATGAGGAAATACAATGAAGACTCCAAAAGGAGTAAAGGTGTTGGTCCTAAACGGCTTAAATAAACAACAGAAGGGGGTGAATGTAGTTCTTGATTTCTTTTTAGATTTGCAAAAATTATTTTACTAAGTTAAGTTTTTATATTCATGTTGAGCTGGGTCTATAAACTATAAACTGCTCAGCTTTACTGGTATAGTTTATCTTCAATCGCTTACCGAGTACCTTAAGCAGCTCGGATTAGTTTTTCAAGAAGAACTTATAGAATAGAAAGAATTATGAATGAGATAGCATGATAAAGGAAAAGATAAGGTTAGAACTTCAACACCTGAGATTTTATCCTGGTTCGGTCCCTAACCTAACTTTAGTCCCCGGATTCCTTTCTGAGCTTTAATCCACTAGTGATTCGTTCCTTCCTTAGGCGGAGAAGCCTTTACAGAGGGTAGACACAATTATAGAAAGTACCTTACTTTCTAATTATTACTCAATCTATAGTTTGGGTACCCTTCCCAAACTAGCACTCAGATTTCTAAAGAAATTGCCAACTGAGGATTTCAACTTATAAACTGTTGAATCCTTTACAATGTTAAATCTTAAGTGATATTCTCTCTATTACAAGCAGATTTGGAATTTGATTGTTTGCTGATTGTTTAATTTGAAATTTCTTGAAGCAGGGAGTAGTTGTAAAGTTTCAGCTCTTAAACCAATTCGAGGTGATTCACCAAGTTTGAACGTCTGCTCTAATCTTCTATTTATAGTTGAAGGTCTTGGAATTAGCCATTGCAAACTTGACAACTCTTCAATATCTCTTCTCTTCAAACCTTTCAAATTTTCCCATTAGAGATAATTCCAGAACATTCAGAGATAGAGATTTTGAACGTTGAAGCATGAGATTAATCTGTTAATCTAAGGCATCAAAAACTCTTTTATCTTCAAGCAATCCAATTTGACAGAGAGGCGCACGATATGCAACGTGGAATTCTATCATTCATTGACTTGTTGATGTTGTAGAGTTGCACGGAGACATTGAGAAACAATGCATGTTAGGGGATTCCTTTGGTCTTGGACTTTAGTGAGGAATCTCCAACATTCTGTACTAACACCTTTTTCTATGAGGACCACTAAAATATCTTCTTTAATTTCAACGCTTTTTCTCCTGAAAAGCATCAAGGGAATATTTTGTTTCTCACAGAAACCGTTAGTAGCACAAGTGTCAAATATTTCTCTAAGTGTCAAAAATATACAACTTTTCTAATAAAAAGCTAACTCAGCACAGCTAAGTACATATCTTATAAACTATGTAGTTTTCAGCTTAACTCATCTTTTCTTACTCTAAGCCGTAACTTAATTAATTACTCAATAAACTAAGTTGTTTTCCCTTAAACAAACCCAAGTAAACTTCATTAATTAAGAGTATACTTTGTACTCAATTAATTTCACTATCCTAGTTAGTATGTTATTTCCAAAATGTTTCAAGTACTATGAAGCGCTATTAACATGGGTTCAACAATCTCCCCCATTTTGGATAGATAACAAACTAGGTAGTAGACTAGATTAATTGAATAAATTGTTTAAAGATATCAAAATATCGGCTAAGTGATGTAAGACTCCCCCATGCTGAGTGAATTCCTTAATAAGTTTGGACTCCCCCATACTGAGTGAATCTTCTTTAATTGGCTCAGCTCCTCCATACTTAGAGGAATTTTCTTCAAATTGAGACTTTATCTTACTTTAGCTTTTTCTTTGAACTGGTCTCAGCATAAGTTCCTGCAAAATATTATTTGTAGAAACATACATGAATTTAACAGAAAATTTTGAGCTAAGAAGCTATTAACTTTAACTAGATGGAGAAACTAGTAATTTTTAATAATTATCAAGGATACTTATTCAGTTCATTTGATAAGTGTATAATTACACTTATTTTCATGTTAATTTTATACACTAAACACTATAGTTTAAGTCAGTTTTATACTTCATATAAAAGATTTCACGTGGTATGTAGTTGTTTTTTTATGCAAATGCAGAATCTTGGTAAATCTTGGGAGTAAAATGATATTAAGTGGAATTCTATGAAAAATGAGTGAAAAAGGTGCGTGGAACTCAAAGATTTGGCTTAGAATCGAAGCTGTCAAAGATCGGTGAAGTTACAAGGAGAATTCTGAAGAAAACTATAATTCACGATCATGACAATCATTCGCGGTCGCAACTTGTTCTTCTTCAAAGCAGAAAATCTGCCAATCAAAGATTCATAATCACGACTTGTATATCACGATCGTGACTTGGACAGTTTTCTGGTTTAATCTTCTTAACTACCAACCGCCAGATATGGAAGATCAACCACCATCAATTGCCATCAAATACCAATGAATAAACACCTATCAGAAATCAACCAATCATGAAAAGGTACCTATCCATTGTGGATTAGATTGAAGCTTCTCAACCAATCACATTGAAGTGATGTAATCATTCACCAATGGACACAACTCTTCGTATGGATAAATGTAACCCTTCAAACTCTATAAATTGGGCTCCAAACCTTACATTTTTCATGGGGATAAGCAGAGGGAAAACATTAGAGTGCATGAGAGAGATATAGTGTGTGTATAGATAGAGAATTCACTACGTTCATAAGTGTTAGCGAAAAATATTTTAAGTGATTTGAATCCTTGTTTTGATCACTAGATTTCTCTATATTCTCAAGTGATTGTTGTATAAGTTTACTTGCAAATCACTTATCAATAAAATTTTTCGTTCTTCGATGTTCGTTTGTTCGATATTCGCAAAGAATAGCATCCTAGCAGAGGTTCTGTACGGGCCGAGACCGAATTCAAAGCAGATGCAAGAATTGTGGGAATTGACGACTCCCATTAAAGAGTGGATACTGTTTGATCAACTTTAGCTTTCACTTGTATACCTTACAACTTTGCTTTGCTTTCTACTTATACTTTCTATTTCGAAGTTTATGATATGTCTATGTGTCATAATGTGTATTTCGTGTTAAGTCTTTTATATTAATCAAGTTATATGCGTTATAGTTAATTTTAAGAGTAGTTTCAGGGTTAACAATATCATGTATAATCACTGGATCTGTGATATACCGCTATTTAGTGAGCCAACATTTTTAGAATGGTAACTTGCTAAATGTGGCTATGTGAGAGCGACTCGTACTAAACATAATATTGACATTGTCCAGGTTTATATAATTGTCTTAATTTGTTTGCACTAGGTTTAGAAAAGTTATTTCATGTGTTGCTCTGCAGTAAATAATTAAATATCTAGGTTTTTTTAACCGAGTCTATTAGATTAGTTTAGTGAATCGTAACATCTTTGTTAAACTTGCATGTTTTCTCTGCTATCCTTATTTCGTAGGAAAAATCTATATATTTGGATTCTCTAATCTTTCATATCTATATTTACTCATTCTTCATTCTAACCCTCCTATCCAAAATATCAAATCTATTTTTATTTCTTTATTTCGTGTTTCTTGTTGATCTTTAGAGTTAGTCCTTCCTCTTGGGATAGATATCTTTTAAAACTACATAGTAACTGTATACTTGTAGTGGTTACCATTTTTCTATTTAGATAATCGGTACTAACAACACTTGTTCATATTTTGAACTTATATCTTATCAGTAGGAAAGTAGGAGACAAGGTTTTTGGCTTCACATTATTAAATAAAAAATCCTAAGAGTTATTAAAGTCGAAACCTTACGAACAAGTTTTTGGAGCCGTTACCGGGGAAGGCAAGTGCGTTCTAAAGAACAAATTACCAGAGAACGGGCAATTATATTTTATATATTATTTAAATTATTTGTTTTTATTTTTCTTATTTATATTTCTTGTTATTAACATATTTTTCTTGCTTATTCATTGAGTTTTCTTTCTAGCGTGTGCATGCCAAGTATGCATAGTTCGGGAGAAAGTTTGGCATCTTTCGAATCAGAAATAGAATGATTTAGTAGGATAAGAAAATGAAAATATAAGAGACAAGAGAGAAGAATGGTTGACGATCAAGAGCAAGAAAACGAAGATAGTGAATCCTTATAGGAAGCCTAGGAACGTTATAAGGAACTTCAGTGAGCTTGTCCTCATCATGGTTTACCTCAGAATGTTATTCTCCAAACTTTCTACAATGGAATAAATCATGCAATGAGAGGAGCAATTGATGCTATGGCTGCAGGATCTCTTATGAAGAAAACTAGGCAAGAAGCTTTTGAACTTTTGGAAGATATAACAAGCAACAATAATACGTGGCCAGTGGAAAGAGCACAAGTATTTCTAATCCTACTCATTCACATGCCGCATGTACATCTTCTAGTTCAGTTAAAAAGGTCCATGAATTAGATTCTATTTCTATTATGCAAGCACAAATATCTGCTTTATCTAACAAGATAGATAATATGCATGTAAGTAAAAATAACCCTTTGACATGTGAAAATTGTGGTTAAATTGGACATACAACTTTTAAGTGTAACTTTAACCCATGTGTAGGGGAGCGATTAAGTTATGTTCAAATTTAAAGGAATTCTTATAACAATAATGGAAATAGCTATAGAAATTCAAATTGGAAGTATGGTGATAACCAACAAAAGAATTACTAGAGTATTAATAGAATAAGGCAGTTAACAAGTAAAATAGACAAGTTTCTAGAGGGAGTTTATAATAAGCAATCAGAGTTGGAAGAATGTTACAAAAAGTTAGAAAATAAGATGGATCAAATGTTTAAAAATCAATCATCTTCCATTCATAATTTGGAAATACAAGTTAGTCATTTAGCGAGTGGTATTCCATCTAGAGGGAAAGGCCATCTACCTAGTAACACAGAAGGAAATCCTAAAGAAAATGTGCATGCTATAGCCCTTTGTAGTGGCAAATTACTATATGAAATAAATCCTTCGGGTATGCTGGCTAATGATGTTGTTGAAGTGCCGGATGAATATCCGAGTAAATCTGATAATAGTGTAGGAGCGGATGAACAACCTAAATCCGAAAAGGTTAATCCCCCTCTACCACCATTTCCACAAAAGAATGAAGAAGAAGAACGAGGATAAGCAATTCATCGAATTCATCAACAAACTCAAAGGCTTGAAAATAAATCTTTCATT
>CATIWQ010344475.1:0-12359 GCA_949673415.1 Euphorbia schlechtendalii | reverse complement strand
ATGGGTTAAAGTTACACTCAAAAGCTGTATGTCCAATTTGACCACAATTTTCACATGTCAAAGGATTGTTCTTACTTACATGTATGTTATCTATTTTATTAGATAAAGCAGATATTTGTGCTTGCATAATAGAAATAGAATATAATTCATGGACCTTTTTAACTGAACTAGAGGATGAAGATGCAACATGTGAATGAGTAGGATTAGTAATACTTACTTGTGCTTTCTCCACTGGCCACATACTATTGTTGCTTGCCATATCTTCTAAAAGTTCAAAAGTTTCTTGACTAGTTTTCTTCATAAGAGATCCCACAGCCATAGCATCAATTTCTCTTCTCGTTGCATGATTTACACCATTGTAGAAGGTTTGCAAAATAACATTCTAAGGTAAAACATGATGAGGACAAACTCGCTGAAGTTCCTTATAACGTTCCCAGGCTTCGTATAAGGATTTACTATCTTTTTAGGTAAAGGAAGTGATTTCTTTAATGAGTCTTGCGGTTTTTGCTAAAGGGAAATATTTAGTCAAAAAGGCTTGGGCTTATTGGTTCCAGGTAGTGATTGAATTTAGGGGTAATAAATTCAACCAAACTTTCACTTTATCACGGAGTGTAAAGGGGAATAAGCGAAGTTTAACTGCTTCATTAGAAACATTGGGTATTTTGAAGGTATCACAGACTTCTAAAAAGTTTGCAATGTGAGAATTCAGGTTTTCATTGGGTAGCCCGTAATATTGCACATTGTTGCTAATCATTTGAAGTAATGCTGGCATTATTTCAAATTGATTCGCATTAATCGGCGGTCTTGCAATTCCTTGATTGTTACCATTGATGGTCGGGATAACATAATCCATAAGCCCTGGTTGGGGTGTATCTTCATCTTGATTCGGATTTTCATTTGGATTAGGCGGTGGGTCTTCAACTTGAGCCATCCCTCTTTCTTGTCTCTTTTATTTCTATCTCCTTACCCTACCAAATCGTTCTATTTCTGATTCGAAAGACGCCAAACTTTCTCCCGAACTACGCGTACTTGGCATGCACTAGCTAGAAAGAAAACTCAATGAATAAGCAAGAAAAATATGTTAATAATAAGTTAATAAAAATAACAATAATAGTAATAATAATAATAATAATAATAATAATAATAAAATTGCCCGTTTATCTAAGACACAATTGACTTCCCCGGAAATATCCTTAGAATGAGATTGTCTTCCCCGGTAACGGCGCCAAAAACGTATTCACACTTTTCCACTGATAAGTTAAATAACTTAATGGTTCTGAAAACTTGTTCATGAGACTTGGCTATACTCGTTTAGTAAGGCTTATCCTCAATAATAATGCCAAAAACTTGTTCACGAAAAAATGTAGGTGTTGTCAATACCCCTTATTAAATAGAAAAATGATGATAACTACAAGTTTATAGTTGCGATGTAGTTTTAAAAGATATCGAACCCACAGGGAAGGAACTAGGTCTAAGGATCAATAAGGAAAGACAAAGTAAAAGAAAGTAAAAATAGTTTTGAGATTTTTGGATAGGAAGATTAGAATGACAAGATGAGTAAATATAGATGTGATAGATGAAAGACTCTAAATACATAGATTTTTACTATGAACAAGTATAGCAGAGAAAACATGCAAGTTCAACAAAGATGCTACGATGCACTAGACTAATCAAACAAACCCGGTTCAACACACTTAGATGTTCAATGATTCGCCGCAGAGCAACACATGAAATAACTTTTCTAATTCTAGCGCAAATGAGATAAGACTATTATATAAACCTGGACAACGTCAATACTATGCTTAGTACGGGTCGCTCTGACATAGCCACATTTAGCAAGTTACCATTCCAAAAATGTTGGCTCACTAAACAGCGTTATATCACAGATCCAGTGATTATACACGATATTATTAACCCTGAAACTACTCTTAAAATTAACGCCAAAGCATATAACTTCATTAACATAAAAGACTTAGCATGAAATACGCATTATGACACATAGACATGTCATAAACTTTGAAATATAAAGTATAAGTAGAAAGCAAAGTAAAGTTGTAAGGTATGCAAGTGAAAGCTAAAGTTGATCAAATCGTATCCACTCTTTAATGGGAGTCATCAATTCCCGCAATTCCTGCGTCTACTTTGAATTCGGTCTCGGCCCATACAGAACCTTAGCTAGGATGCTATTCTTTGCGAATATCGAACAAATGAATATTGAAGAATGAAAACTTTATTGATAAGTGATTTGCAAGTACACTTATACAACAATCGCTCAAGAATATAGAGAAATCTAGTGATCGAAACAAGGATTCAAATCACTTAAACATTTTCTCGCTAACACTTAAGAACATAGCGACTCTCTATCTACACACACTATATGTAACCCTTTTTTTTGCATTCCCTTGATTGCACTCAAAGCATACAAAATTGGTTGGAATTGGAGCCCTATTTATAGAGTTTGAAGGGTTGCGTCTATCTAAATGAAGGGTTGTGTCCATTTTTGAAAGATTGCATCTCTTCATTGTGATTGGTGGAGAAGCTTTGATATAATCCACAATGGATAAGCACCTTTTCATGATTGGTTGACTCTTGATAGGCATCTGATCGTTGGTAGTTGATGGCAGTTGATCATGCTTATCTGGTGGTTGTTAGTTAAAAAGATAATACTAGAAAACCATCCATTTAGCCATCGTGATATACATGTCATGACCGTGAATCTTTGATTGGTAATCTTCTGTTTCTAAAGTAAACAAGTCGTGACCGTGAATTGAGTTTTACTCAAAATTCTTCTTGTAACTTCACCAATCTTCGACAGCTTCGATCCTAAGCAAAATCTTTATGTTTTTTGCACCTTTTTCACTTTTTTCTCATAGAATTACACTTTAGCTCATTTTACTCCCAAGATTTACCTAATATCTGCATTTGCATAAAAAACAACTACATACCATGTGAAATCTTTTATATGAAGTATAAAAATGACTAAAACTACAGTGTTTATTGTATAAAATTAATATGATAATAAGTGTAATTATACACTTATCAACTAGGACTTATAATCATCCTTGTCAGACTGAAAACTCACGTTGATGTATCCCTCCAAAGAGAGATCACCTTCTGAATATAGTAAAACATATCCTTAGTCCTACGTATGTACTTAAGGATAGTTTTAACGGCCATCTAGTTCTTCTAACCTGGGTCAGATTGAAATTGGCTCGTCCAACTCAATGCATGTGAGATGTCAGACAGAGTGCATACCATAGCATACATGATGGATTTTATGGCTGAGGCATAGGGAATTATTCCATTCATGCGTAGTCTCACCTCTTGTGCTCTTAGACACTCATATTTAGAATGGTTAATCCTTTGAGACATTGGGAGATAACCCTTTCTTGACTGCTCAAGGTTAAATCTAGCCAAAACCTTATCTATGTATTGTTAGACATGATGTATGCCCTAGAGGCAATTAGGGTGATATGTCTTTATTAGCTATACTGCACAAACAGTTTTGAATTATTAATAATAATGAAAGGCATTTTGTTATATATCAGTGCTTCTTTTTAATTGTATCTTGCTGGTATCATATATATTTGGACATGTATATTCGCATTGATGGAACAATATCCATGACTAATTTATAGCGTAAAAGTGCAAGAACATAGTGGGAGCTATGTGGAGTGAGAACTACACATACGTGTTACTATGAATAGTTTAAATATCCTTAGTCGTAGTTCTATTGAGATTGGACATCAATGGAGCAGATAGACTACCATGTGTAGGCTTACTCCTTGGATTAGTTCCAAGCGACCGATCTCACGAGCTGAAGGTGGTACCTTGAGTTAACACATGAATGTATTCGGGTAATACATTGGAGACCGCCATTAGACAGACACTCGGAAACAACTATATCCATGTGTTGGTGTCATGTCTTATTGTAGTAGTAGTACGAGTATCCTCAGACCTGAGATACTGGTTACCTTATGTAGGAGTTGCTATACATTGGGTCATACTTATTCATACCCTAGAAATTAGGATGACACTGGTGATTACGGGCATAGCGATGATCACATGTTGGTAAGCTGTGTAGTCAAGATGGGATACATCGCTCCTGGTATAGTAATATAATGGAGATGTACCTTAGGGCCCCTTGTTGAAGTGACACACTCATAAACCTTTGATCAGAGCATACGATTAATGGAACGGGTTTCTAATCATTCAAGATACAAAACCGCTAAGTGGTGTTCTTCGTGAACAAGTCTAATTATAGGATAGCTACGGCTATTACATGAGTTGACACTTAATTCAAGTTCAATAAACTAGATGGTACTGAACTTGATGGAAGGAGTGTATTGTATTGTTTCCTACTGCAAACCCGGATCAAGTCATAGGCACAAGACGTTCCAAGTATCAAGGGATCATATACCTTTGCTAGGATGCCCATTTAATCGTCTAGAGCTATCAAGTTCCATAACGGTCTAGAACACTAAGCCTAAAGGTTCTCGGGAGGGAAGCCAAGTTTAGGTTAACCTCTAGTGGCTCTATACTTTGGGATCCTATGAGTTTGCACACTTTGGGTCTTTATCGGACCATGTAAAGAACCTATGGACTTGGTCTGTACCGAAAATACAATTTGTGAAATCAGTGAGAGGAATTATTAATTAGTTTAACCGAAATAATAATTCAAAGGAATAATGAAAAGATAGGGAAAAATAGTCAAAGCGAGCAAGGGAATTTTCCCATTTTAAGTGAGGCCTCGAAAAGAACACAGGTTGTTCAAGGTGGGGCCCACGCACTAGCGGGCTGCAAGCGCTACCCATGGCAGCGCTTCCAAAGGCCGCAAGCTCAAGCTTTCGATATATGAGGGAATCTTGTTAGGGCTTCCCTCATGTGGTGCGTTGGTCAACCCGCGGGTCACCATGACCCGCGCGGTTGACCCACTATATATGGGATGGGTTTATCCCATCCCATGTAGAGTTAGAGGGGGAGTCTAACACTCCCCCATTTTTCCCTATAAATAGGCTTCCAACCTCTCATTATTTACACGCACAAAAAGCTTTGAGCTTGTTTTCTCTCTGATTTCTAGTCTTCTCTTCTTTTGTTATGCGAGATCCTCCACGAGTTTCTCCAAACAAATTGAAGAGTTCTTTTAGAAGACTCAAAGTTTTAGTGAGTTTTCTATTTCAGATTTTCAGGTTGATTTAGAAGCAGTCTAACAACTACTATAAATCGATTTGTTCTACCTCTTCGAGCATTTGGTACGATGAAGATCCAAGTGGCTGAAGTCATAAAGGCTATCCTAGTTTGGAAGCTTGTGCTATTGGAATTATTCGAAAGGGAACGCTGCTACCAAAAGAGAGATCAAGCATGCATACACTAGTAATGCTTTAATCTATAGATGTTAGGTTTCTTTTATATGTTTTATAAACCTAAAAGCATCTATGGAACATTTTAACCTAGATTATAATAATCATGGCATGCTTAGGAGATCCTCAAGTTAATTTAAATTATTGAATTTCCACCTTACAACCTATGCATGTTCAATTATTGTCTTGATTAACCAACAGTGGTATCAGATCTTGCTTTATGCTTTGCATGATTGATTATAATATGTTATAATGTGATTTTTTATGAATTGATTAAGTTTGCTATGCATGACTTAGGTTTTCAATTCTTGTTATAGAAAATGATGTGATAACTAGATTAAGATTTTGCTCAAACTTAGTCTAGGTGATTATCATATAAAATTAGCAATGTTTTACCACACGAGTAAATGCTTTAATTAAGAGTCATCCCGTGCTTCACTTAATTAAAGAATGAAATCTTTAAATCATCATTTTTCATGGTATAACAAATCAAAGTGCCCATGGTAATTTTGGCAAGGAATGGACAAGGCAGCTCATTCACTTCAAGGGGACCTCTCGTACCGAGAAATTATCATCGGTATTAGATTCAAGTATACCCAAGGGATATTTATGACTTAGTCGATTTCTAGTATGGGAATTTATTACGCATATGTTTTTACAAACTTGGTTTAAGTTGTTAATATTAAAACATGTAGACATAGGTGCAAAAACTTAAACATGGACCTTGTTTATTTTGCATGCTATGTGGAGTCTTGGCATAATGGAATGGTTATGATACACCAGCCAAAGCATGCTCCCTTAGAGTTAATAATTCCTAATAGCCCGGAATTATTGTTTCATAATCATATCCATCATATAAGACCTAGACTAGGGCAAGACCAGTGCCACCTATGAAATCCCTAAAACTATATTAAGGTAGAAAAATGTCTTCCCATCATAAGTCATGATACGAGCCTTGTTAACAGATGTAAGCACATGTACAACATGCCTTCCCTTAACATGTGCTTAGTCATGAAACTAGATGGGGTTAATACCTTAACCGAAGAGGGTTAATTATCCATTTTATTGGAGCTAATGCCAAATTGGAGACACATTTGAGGAGTCATACAATTGGGTACGCATGTTTTGAGAAAGAGAACTCAAATAGATTAGCAATTGCAAGAGATGCAAATGGAAGGGTTCCAACCATGGTTATATTATTATGACTTGACCTGTGATAGTGGGGGTCATGATGAGTAACTATGAATGCTACCTACTAAGAAAAATTGGTTTAACCAGATTTCCCGAATTTGAATAGAAGGGGTTATTTAAATTTTGATAAAATAGTAGGAAATTATGTGTTTAATTAAAGACCTTATATTAAATTCATGTACATATACTAATGTCTAAACAAATTATATCTTATATCTTGGTTGAATAAAGATCACTAAGAATGAAAATACTCATATTGACATCGGTCTTCCTAATGACATTAAATATGATGTTTATAACTTCAATAAGTGGTTTGAGGCTGTTAGAGGAGTTTTTCAAAACTTCTACCTGGATTAGGTTTTAATTTATCTTAGTCCCAAACACCCCGACAATAATACTTTTGCATGTGAGATCAATGATTAAGAGGAGCACAAGGGAAACTATTTAGTTTGTCACAAAACTCATGTTAGACCATATGCTCCTAAGGTACGCACAAGTGTACAAAGGGTTGGATCTCGCAACCATGATCCATCATCTCAAGTCAGTGGAAAGTTTAGAGGATGAATTGTTCCACATTAGATTGATGGGTGACAACTCAGTAGTAGAGTTGGTTATTAACATTTATAACAACTCCGAGAAATTGAGATAGTTGGGAGTTGAGTAAAGTGAGAAATCCTTAAAGGAAAGGGTATTGAGTGTATTACCTAATAAATAAGATTCTTTCAAAAGGATGCTCGTGGAGTGTTCTCCCAAATGTACCTTGACCCAACTCATAGACTTGCTCAAGATTTATAAAATTGAGTTTTCAAATAAACTCAAAAAGCAAGCCAATGTAGAGGACCTTAAGCTCAAGAAACTCAAAGGTTTAAAAGTCAAGAGAAAGCTCATGAGGAAGTTAGAGTTGAAGAAGGAAAATGTGTCTCATGAAACAAGCTCATCGGATAATGAAAGTTGTGGCTCAAATCAAGATTAGATAATTAGAAATACTCATACTTATGGCATTGTTGTCTAGGCCACATAAATAAAACTCGCTTGACTATGTTATGCAAATGTGAGACTTAGGCCCAATGGAATGGGCTTCTTATGGTGTGTGCGAACCTTGTTTAAAAGGGAAGATGACTAAGAAACCTTTCAAAGGAAAGGGTCAACATACCACTAGTACCTTTGAAATAATACATTCTGATGTATGTGGTCCAATGAGTGTTAAGACACATGAGGGTTTCGCCTAATTCATAACCTTTATTGATGATTACTCGCAATATGTTATTTGTACCTTATGAGGTACAAGTCTGAAAGTTTTGATGCTTTTAAAGAATTCAAAACTAAAGTAGAGAAATAGCTTGGGAAAAGTATCAAGACCCTTCAATTTGATCGAGGTGATGAATACTTAAGCCAGGAATTTCAATATTATCTAAGGGATATTGGTATTTTATCCTAATGGATACCTCCTTACACAACCCAACACAATGGAGTGTCATAAAGGAGAAATTGAAACTTACTTGATGTGGTTCAGTCCATGATGAGCCAAGAAAAACTCAGCATATCCTTTTGGGGTTATGCACTTGAGAGCGTAGTTTATATACTAAGAAGAGTGCCCTCCAAATTAGTTTATCAAACTCCATACGAGTTATGGTATGGTAAGAAACTTGCTATTTCTCACCTGAGAGTTTGGGGATGTCCTGCATATGTTAAAAGAAAAAATTCTGATAAGATGGGTGCTAAGTCTGATAAATATTTATTTGTAGGTAACCCTAAGGAAACTATAGGGTATACGTTCTATGATCCCAAGGAACAGAAAGTCCTTGTTTCCAAAAATGCTCAATTCCTCAAGAACAAGCATTTACTTGTGAAAGAAACTGGGAGCATTCTTGAGTTAGGTACTCAAGTAGATCAAACAAACAGTCAACTAATTATACCTACACCTGTTACACAAGATAGTGTAAGCATGGTACAGCCTATTATAACATCGACATTAAGTAGGTCAGGTTAGGCTCAAATCACCCCCGAGTGATACGGGTTTGTCATCACTAATGATAAACATCTCTTCCTTATGGAAGATGATGAGCCCAAGACTTACAAGGAGGCAATGGAAGGTTCAGAATTTGATAAATAGCCCAAGACTCCATTTATGAAAATCAAGTCTGGAACTTGGTTGATGCTCCAAATGGGATTAAGCCCATAGGATGTAAGTGGGTTTTCAAGAAGAAAACCGACATGGACGGTAACATAGTTACCTATAAAGCAAGGACGGTAACATAGTTACCTATAAAGCAAGGATGGTTGCAAAAGGGTACAGTAAAAAAGAAGGCATTGACAATGATGAAAACTTTTCACCGGTGACCAAGGATGTGTTTATGACATAACCCGAGGGTTTTAAATCTAAGGATGACTCTAAGGTATGCAAGTTGCAGAAGTCCATTTATGGACTTAAGCAAGCATCGAGGAGTTGGATTACTAGCTTCGATGAGACAATCCTAAAAATCGATTTTGTATCAAATGCTAATGAGCTCTGTGTATATAAAAAGGCTAGTGGGAGTGCGATCGTTTTCCTTGTACTATATGTCGATGATATACTATTAATAGAAAACGATATTCCTTTTCTTAAGATAGTTAAGACGTGGTTGTTGATCACAAGGTTTTGACTCTACTTATTCTGAGGGCTTATATTTTGTAATGAAGCCAAAAACCTTGTTCCCCACTCTTCTACTAACAAGTTAAGAAGTTCGAAATACGAACATGTATTGTCAATACCGCTTATCAAATAGAAAAATGGTAACAACTGCAAGTATACAATTTTGATGTAGTTTTAAAAGATATCGATCCCATAGGGAACGAATTCAGTTCTAAAGACCAACTAGAGTTACGGGGTAAACGAAAATAGTGAATTTTTATTGGAAGGATTTGGATGATAAACGAATGAATGAATAGATGTATAAACAGACTAGAAAAGATATAAAATATAAAGATATTCCCTAAGAACAAGTTTAGCAAAGAAAAACATGCAAAATCATCGAGAGTATTTCATACATTAGATAACTTCAACAAATAAGGTTCTAGATGCCCTAATATTCAATAATTCACTGCAGAGCAACACATGAGATGACTTTTCTAAGTCTAGGGTAAACGAATTATGACACTTATAAGAACCTGGATAACTATATTACTATGCGTAGTACAGGTCGCTCTCACATAGCCATATTTAGCAAGTTACCACTTCAAAAATGTTGGCTCACTAAACAGTGTTATAATCATAGATCCAGTGATTATACACAATCTTGTTAACCCCGAAATCACACTTAAAGTTAACTCGAAAGCATATAACTTGATTAATAAAAATGACGCAAATGAATTACTCGTTATGGCACATAGACATATCATAAACTTCAAAATAGAAAGTATAAGTAGAAAACAAAGTAACAAATGCTCGTATTTGTGTAGAAATATAGTGATCGAAATAGGAATCGAATCACTTAAACATTTTTCTCACTAAGACTTTGAACTAGCGAAATTTGTATAATTTCTACTTTCTATCTATACATACATGTCTAACATGTATAACACTATCAATCCAAATTTCTACCTCCTTTTTTCTTTTCAAAAATGGTTGAAGTTGAACTCTATTTATAGAGTACGAAGGGCTACGTCTAAACACTCAAAATAACCTTGGAACAAATGTTAGTATAGTATAGGTATGGATAATGTATAAATAACACAAAAATCAAGAAAAAATTTCAAATTCTTCGATTTTTTCATCTTATTTATTTTTTTTGGATTTTCGGAATTGTTTACAAATGCCCCCCCTACTCCAAAGAACACAATGTCCTCATTGTGGAAGAGTTTATTAAAATTGAAAAACTAAAAACTAAAAACAAACAAATAGTCTAAAAATTTTAAAAAAGAAAAAGAAAAGAAAAGAGTAAACCCATTCTATTGAGAAGGAGAATCAGGGGGACTAGGAGTAAATTGATAATTTTGTTTCCTAAAGAAAGATAATAATTTTCGAAGCATCGATTTATTACTTTTCTTTAGAATCTTCATGTCCTTCTTCATTACTCCAAGTTCCACTTAACAATTGTCTAATTTTTGTTGCATGCTTGCCTTCCAATCTTCCGAAGCTTCGTCTTCTTCTTCTTCATCTTCTTCTTCAATTATTGGAGCTTCTCCATGACGACGTCTAGCTGTAGGATTAGATGGTTGAGCACGGAATTTTGTACTAGCTCGCATGTTCAATGATGATGGTTTTACGGGATTTTTTATCCTTGGATCACACAATTTTCGACCGTCCGATGATCTTCATATGGGAGTCTTCCTCGTCTCTGAATTCAAAAGGACTTTTCTAATAAAATTATTTAATTTTTCCTTTAATTGAGAAATTAATTAAAAAAATATAAAAATACACAAAAAATACAAAAACACCGCGGAAAACCTGATCCGGAGCTTGCCTCGCCAAAGAGTTTGGCGACTCTGGCGACCTCACCAAGGAGTTTGGCGAGGTCGCCAGACTCTTTGGCGACCTTGCTAAAGAGTTTGGCGAGGCTTACCTTGCCAAATTTACCTGCCTTTTTGGATTTTTGGGGTTTTCTCCTATAAATAGTCGGACTTTTTTGGATTGAGAGGGGCTCGACATTTTAGACAAAAAATTAGATTTTCAGAGAAAAAAAACAACGAGAAAAGCACCAAAAATATTTTCTTTCAATTTCTCTTGAATAATTTATATCTAAAACACATTTGGATCCCAAATCTTGATTATTTTCAAATCATTATTCTTCTTATATTTCTCAAAAATCCTTAGATATTCTTGGGTCTAAAACAAATTTAGAACCCGAGTTTTATTATCTTTTGGACAAATATTTTCTTCAAAGATATTCGGATCCACAAGACATTTGGACTCCAAATTTTAATTATTTTCAAACCTTTTTTCATCTACTTTTCTTTAAATATCCTCAGATATTCTCGGGTCTAAAATAAATTTAAAACCCCAGTCTGATTATCTCTTGGATAAATAAACACTTATTTTTCCACATTAAACCACAATTAAAAAAAATAAACGAGGAACGCTCCCGGCGTTCATACGGATACGCCGAAGTGGATTCACGTTGAAAGGGTAAGTCTCTGAGTTCCTAGAATTGCGGATCCAATGCGCATCGTTTGCTTCATCTTTTTTTATTTTACTTGTGGATTTAGGAATTATTTTATTTATTATTATTGTAAATGTTGTAATTTTCTTCTTCCTCTTTTATTTCATTTTAATTTTTATATTAGAATACCCCCACGAAGAGAATACAAATTATTCCTGGATAATAGGCCTCACATTTTGCCATGTGGTCATTTTCACTAATAAAAATTGACCAACATACATGTAAATAAAAATGAACATTTTTTTTATTCAAAACAAGAACTTTAAACCATCAATGTTTTAATTAGGCCATGCGGGCCTTCTCAAAATCAAATCGAACATATGTGCCATATCTCATGTACCTTTTGTGGATGCAGGTTAGATGTATGCCTAGGAATTTAATTTTTCCTTCAGGTATTGCAAATATTATTGTGAAAATTGTAATTAATAGCTTACACTACAAGAAAATCGCTAGATTGCAATGGATTTTGCAACGGAGATTGCAACGGAAACACCAATCTGCAACGGAATTGATTCCGTTGCAATATGCATCCTTGCAGATTGGTCAGCAACGATTTGAAATTCCGTTGCATATTTGCAACAGAATGATTTTCCCTTGCTAATTCCATTGCAGAACTGCAAGAAAACTTCCCTCGCGAAACCTATGGCAATTTTGCAAGTAAAAATCCCTT
>CATIWQ010344452.1:0-52643 GCA_949673415.1 Euphorbia schlechtendalii | reverse complement strand
TCCATGTGCATTATTTTCTTTCACTAGAAGTTTGTGAAAAAAATTTTCTCTGTCTTCCTCGTGACCTGTATATTCAATATTCGAGCGAATAATTGATTAGCAAGTGTGTTCTCACATTCGTACATATGCTTAGGCTAGTTTGATTTTGAATAATATCGCTTATTCAATAGTTGTTTCTTATTGAATGAGTATGGTAAATATTTAATCTTGAATATAGTTTATATACACTCGTAAGATATACAACTTTGTTGGTTTTCGTTCTTTAATATATTAATGCTGAAAAAATGTAAATTTTTATCAATCAAAGTATAGTATTATGTGATATAAATATTATAAAATATTAATTATGGATAAAAGGACAATCAAAGTCATCTTGAAAATACAAATGTAATCTTGTGATATTAAAAAAGAAAATAATTGCTTTCATTCCCGTTGGAAATATCCGGTCCGCTCGTGAGCTGGTCAATCGAGTCAAAGGATTCGATCCAATTTTGTATTTAGACTAAATTGAAAAGTTATAGAACTTTATGGAATTAATTGCAAATAATCAAGAGTTTAAGTATTTAATTGTAATTAATCCAATTCCAACTTTTTAATGAATTTAATTATTCATTTTCCTTTCAATCAATTCTCTTTCCCGGGTTTTCGTCTCACGACGAAATCATCGCAAATCGATCGTTATCGATCTTAGTCTCTACAGAAGTTGTGCATACATATCCATACTCAGACAAACGTGAAATAGATCCAATTCGGCATTCGATGTGGCATTCTTCGATCTTGGGCATACGGAAAAGGTAAGTACCAAATTCGTTTCCGATTTACGTTTTCCATCATTTCCCACATTTAGAAATTAAATCAAATTTAGCATTTTTCTTAAAATTTGACCTAATTATGATATGTACAAAAATTCATATCATGCATATGCATAATATATTTGACTAGTACAACAAGAATCAAAATATATGGGTTATTAACTAGTTTTAAGCTTTATTTTCCAAATATAGTTAAATTGACACATTGAAATAATTAAGTTACATACGTACACTGGCCAAAACGAAAGTAGAGATCAGTGATTTGGTGGGCTCCAACCTTTTATTCAGTTGATTTCCCACCGACACTTAAATACCTCAAATTCCACATTTTTCTGTATAATAAATAAATCTACAATATTATTGTCGAACCGGACTTAATTATGTACACAAATTCTAAGTTCGATCTTTAGAGCTTCAAACTTTATCAGTTCACAATCATGTGAGACTTGGTAAGAAATTACACCAGCCCATGAAAGCAAAGCTTGGATCGGACTGGCAGTGGCAGGTACTAGTCACCGATTTAGCAGTTACAAGTATAAATAGCGAATGGCAATAATTTCAAAGGAGAAGGTAGCCGTCACAAACATGATAATATTGACGCAGATTGTAAACTTGTCCCATAACAAATTCAATAAATCAACCAAACCAACTACCATTTGTTGTTGTTAATAAATACCTATAAAATATTGACATTATGGCAGTATCAGTATCAGTTGGATTAATAATAATAATAATAATAATAAAAGAGACACCCATTTTGATGATAAATTGACCAATCACACTTTTGCCCATTCGCCCTCGACACTTGTCCATTATTTTAGGCTTTAGGCAGACTTGTTCGTTTGTTTGTTAACTTAACTTGCAAATTGCTTTTTTGTTTTATGGAAAACTCAAATTGGGTCACGACACCAATTTGGATAAGCTACTTCCTTTACCTCATGAAGTGCTACACCTGTGACAATAGCATACAATCAATTTAATAATGCTACCTTCATGAATTTCATCATTAAGAAAATAATATTACTCATTCATAGCATGTCCGCTATCAACTGTAAACAAGTTGCACCTTGGTGCGTTATATTACTTTTTGGTGAGCTACACTAAAAGTAAAGATGAACCGTGACTGAATCAACCTATAAATAGTAAAAAAAACATGATCTAAGAGTTTTCAATTGGCGTTTTCTAAAAATGACAACAAATTACAATAAAATAGAAAATGATCCCAAAAGTCTGAGTTACTGAAGGAGGAGCATGGCAACATTTACTATCAGTCTCTGGTGATAACTAGTTGACGCTGTAGACTGCTAAATGAAAGAAAATATACACAAACACAGAATAAGCTCTAATTAAGTAGCCTGTTGCCATTTCCAACACTAAGGCATACAATCGGACATTCAAATTTACATGTCCACTTCCAAACATCTGGGAACATAACTGCTAACAAAATTTCAACATCAAACCACACTTATCATTATTTTTTCGCATCATATACCATCAAGGATAATTGAACTTTAGCATCATAGTTTTCCGCTCGATTTTTCCTTTCCTTTCACGTAATCAGGTTTAAAGTGGGTCAATCCCGCAATTTCCGTTTCTCACTTTCGGATTTACTTCGCTCCGTTTCTTTACCATAATGAGTTCTATTAGGAGAGTCCCTGCTTCTGCGCTTATGATGCTTCGAATGCTTTCTGCCACTACTACTACTACTCTCTTTTCTTCTTCCTTTGGATCTAGAATGGTGCCGACTTCGATCATCTTCCGATGAACCACTACTGCTATATCGATTTCGGGTATGGCGTTTCCTGCTCCTCCCATCATCAGATGAACTGCTGCCTTGTTCTCTGTGGGCATATTTTGATTTACTATCGTCTCGAGTTTTCTTCAATGTACCAGTTTTACCAGATCTATTATTAGTTGGACCAGATTCCATGTATCTGTCGCTGCTCCCCTGTAAGTTGCCAATAACAGGTTCGTTATTTTGGATTTCACTCGCTTTAGAATTCTTCGGGTGTTTAGCCTCTCCATTTCTGTTCGTTAAACTACCAAATGTGGGTGACTTATTCTCAACCGCCAACATATTCACATTATCCCCATCATCGGTGATAGCGGGCTTCTTAGAAGCAGAAGTTGACTCTGTCTTATTCAGCAGATCAGGTGGAACCACCAGTCCCAGTTCTTTGCCCAGTGATTCTAGAAAGTCACCTGCTATCAAGCGATTTAATGTTGAATGCGCCACTTCTACCCTTTTCTCGGGATCCTCCATTTTACTGGCAGCTTTGATCTCAACTTCATCATCAGAATCATCAGAGAAAATAGCCTGGAAAAAGATGTTTATTAGCAGGGGAAAGAAAGAAAAGGAGTGTGAAGCTAAAAATACTCACCCGAAGCAAATTGATGAAACATAAAAATAAATTCAAAATAAATACTAAGCCAATTCAGATATCCACAGGCCCATTGATATAAAATATCTAACCCGAATTTGTTTACAATGAGGCAGGTAGAACCAATACCAGCATGTACTTTCTTACTGTCACATAATGGCCCCCAAGATCTCAGTTAGGATCACAGGAAGAATGCAGTGAATACCCTGTGAGTGTGTGTTCATGGGCATACGTACAAGGCAGCTCACAACAATATAAAACATGATTTGAAGTTTAAAGACATCCAAAGAAGATTCAACAAATGAAAGCATTTTGGGGAGGTGAAGAGAAGACTCAGCACGGACAGAAAATTTGTATGACCCTGAGAAGCAAAAATTAGTAAAAGGGACAGATATGCAGCCTGCTTAAATTATTCAAGTTCATACAAGATATTTCACTTGGATCAGGGCATTCTCTAACTATACAAAATCACAGCCATAAATGTCCCCATAAATTTTCAGACACAAATAAACCTTCTATATATATATATCAATAATAATCCAATATATTAGCAAATGCATTTCTGAAAAATCCCATACCTTGTAAAGGTCAACAGGCCTCTCCACATTTTCTGTTTCTACTTCAACTTCCTTTTCGCTATTAGCTGTGTGTTTGGTCAATTCTTCAACATCAGTTAAAGGAACAAAATCTTGATCGCGATTTGGAGGATTGTTTCCATCGAACTTTGTGGCTTTCACAGAATCTGAAGTGAATGCAAAAGAATCCATCTTGCTTCTCATTCGGGGAGGTGGCGGCGGCTGTATCACAATATCACAATTCAGAGTCATGAACAATTCAAAATTCTTATATCTCTAGTATGACTGACAATGACCAAGCTGCATCCAAAACCAGATATTAAAAAAGAGAATGAAAACGACAACCAAAATTCAGAGCAGAATGCATCATGCAATGCACTGAAACACAAGGAAGTGTGTGTGTGTAAAACAATATGTGAATTCTATGAAGACAAGCAAAACCACAATCAAATAATAGTTCCACTGAAGTTGTCCTCAGAAAGATGCACTGAGAAATGAATTCTTAAGAATATTCGCATTTAGTGGCTTTTTGCATCCCTAAAATTAGCAAGTTTGTGATTGCATGCACGATACTTCCAAAATCATTGGGCTAGAAAATGGTCCTTGTTCATGTTAACACACGTAACAGCATAGAACAATAAAATGCACAGGAAACTAAACCAGTAAAGTTGCATTTGCCAGGAGGCAATATACATCGAGAAGTTTATCTAATATAAAAACAAAGGTATACATGTCGTAGCAAAGACATGTTAATAAAATGTAGCAACTACAACCTTAAAGAAGGATGCTTAAGAAACCAAGCATATAAATAGTACCTTCCCCATAAAAGGATCAATTAGATCAAAGCGCTTGCATAGGACAGGGTGAGGACGCCATTGAAATTCTTCTCTCCTGGGGTAAGCACTCTTTTTGTCTATATCTTCGGCATGAGAACTACCCTGCTGAGGTCAAGAAACTTTTATCAGAAAAATAAATCCAAGAGTAATAACCATCAATCCAGAAACAGCAATGCCTGAAATCTCACCTCTAATCCACCAGAGGTAAACTGCATTGCTCCACTGGCTGAGAAGTCCATGAACTGTTGTACAGAGAGTTTGCTGTCTTTGTTCCATTTCCCTTTGTCTATTGCCTCAGCCGCAGCCTCAAAATCTAATCTCTCACGTGCACGAGCTGCTTCTGACATATTGCTAGATCCAATGGAATCTGTAGAGCGAAGCCCTCCTCTGTACTTTTCTTTGAGAAACAGCTCAAATCTTGCTTGCTTTGCAGGATCATCTTTAAAAGGTTTTGCTAATTCAGGCAATCCTCCCTATATAGCAGAGTTTTGAAAAACAGAAGGAAAAGGAATGAAAAACCAAAACAGAGAGGAGAAGATGCATCCTAATCTTATAACTGACCAACTCAAATAATACCAAATAAGGATTTAAATACAGTCTAAAGCAGCAATCAGCGAATTCCAAATCCAAAACACCATAAAAAACAGAAAAGTAAAACAAATAATTAAATTACTTACAGAAGACACAGAATTTGTAAATGTATCTGAAAGATTGAATTGAGCACTGAAATCTGCAGAAACAACAGACGAGCTAGTATCTTTCGAGCTTTTGTCTAAAGGCCGTTCCCCTAATATTTTTCCACGGCTTTCTGCTGTCATCTTCTGTACACTTGTATATGATTTCCCATCTAGAGCCACAACTTTATGATCATGACGTTTCTGTTGCTCCACCCACAACTTCCAAGCATAATATTCATGGCCATTTCCTCCATCAAGAAAATTAAAAAGTGGATTTGATTGGTTTTTCTCTCTCGAAAGATCCTCAAATAATTTACCACATCGAGCAACTAAAGTGGCAACCCCATCAATTAAGAGTTTCAGGTTAGTATCATCTGGAGGGGGAACCTCAGGGGGAGGAGGAATAGCATGCTTGTCATCCACCTTAATGGGACCGGGAAACTTATGGTGGGGCAAAAAATCCTTGGGAATCGCTGGAGGATCAAACCTAAAAATATTGTGATGATAAAATAAAATTTTAGAGCCTATGGGCATATAAAACAAAATAGTACCATATATAATTTTTTTTTTATAAACAAGTATCTTCTTAATATAATCTTGTTTGTGGCTTAGACACAGTTAACTCTCCTCACCCCTCCCAACAAATAATTAGTGCGATTCGAACCTTGGTCTCCTCCCACGTACTCAGGAGTAAAAAGCAAAATACTAAAAGACAACACAGTTGACATCTGAACCCCTCCTGAATGATTACTAACAACTCAGATTGCTCTGCCATAAAGCTAATAGCATAGTACAAGATTCCAAATTACCTCTCCAACTGGTAATCAGAATTTGACGCCACCTTAAATCCAGGCAGAACACCATGCTCCTTCCATACCAATTTTGGCTTATGGTCTGTCCTGGATGTTGGAGGTTCTTCAACTTCTTGGACATAAGTTTCTTCAAAGTCGTATGCTAATAAAAAGTAAATAAGTAAGAAAGAACATTTGCGAAAAAACAAAGGTTTAGACATAAACAGAAACCACGCATTAACAAAACAATGATAGGACAATAATAAATATGAATTTGAATGAAAAAAATGTTACACCGCTGTACTAAGAACTTTTCCTAATTTGCACTACTGAATTTATTTAGTAAGATTTAGGCCCCTGCACATTTCTTCATAGTATAGTTTGCCCCTATTGAACAATTTCTACATACGGTGATTGTCGTGCGAAACTATTCAAGTTAACGCCTCAACGATGCATACCATGCCAGAACCATTCAATAAGCGCATACCAAAATTTGAAAGGGGTGAATTTTTAAAAAATATAAGTTTAGAAGTTTAAGCAACAAAATGTGCCAAGTAAATTGGCCAAATTGTATATTTATACAAAATGAACAAGATCATTCTCGGCAACGGCACAAGTAATACTTCGCAAGTGTTACAAGAAATTTTTAGTTGCTTGCTGCATTATAATACTATACCCAAAAACTAAAATCCCATCAAATTAGTTCCTTAAAATTCAAGTTTTGTTGCTTGCAATGCAAAATTACATCAAGTCAAAGTTAAACCAAAATGTATCGAAATAACTTTCAATGATTTTTTCAAAACATCAAGATCAAATTTAAATGGCAAAAGCCCTCACTATGAGAGCAAAAGGTAAATGGAAGTCGATTCTGCACTTCACTCAATATGTTAAGGTTAGTCACACCAAGAAAATTAATTAAACTGGTTGACTGTAGATGGTAGAAAGCCACTTTTCTAATGACAAATTTGTAGAATTCCTCGTCGACAGTCAGTTTGGGCAGCATATGGAAATAAACAAAGTGAGGATACAACCTTAAGAGTACAAAAGTTCTGAGAAGCAACTAATTCATTTGCCAGTTTGGAAGATCAAAAAGAGCACATGGAAGTTCATACTGGATTCAGGATTTTATTCATTTATTTGGAGCTCAAAACCAAAGTGCCAAACTGCCTTAGATATCCATGGCAAGCAAACAGCAGCCATTGTAAAAGAGATACTAACCAGTTGCATACACATCCTCATCTTCAACACCATAATCCTCCAGAGCTCCAATGCCGAAGCCAGGAGCAGCTTTTCCTGCTGATAATTCAAAAGTAATTAGTTGAATCAAACTTAAAATGTATAATTTAAGGTATAGTTGCACAGAAATAAAAGTTAACAAGACAAAAAGAAACTGCAAAAAATCTAGCAGGCCGTATCTGTAATATACAGTATGCCTATCTGAAATGCATCATGATGGTACACTTTCAGGAACCATCTTCTTATTACATACACTGAAACTAGTTAAACTTAAAAATATAATAAAGATTTATATGGTCATTATTACCCACTCAAAGCACGACCATAACAAAGATCTCATGAGATAAGATGATGGATCTTACACTTAGAACCAAATAGACCATCTCTGATTGATGAAGGTTTTCTATTTCCACTCTGTGTGCTATCAGATAGGCGTGACCTTTTCTTTTCTGAGAAAGATAAGAGGTTAGAAAAAGTGCTAAGATCTAGTTTGATGATAGAAACCAAGCTAATTCTTTTAAATAGTTGAAATAATATACCTCTGAACTCAGGTGCATGCTTGTATGGATCATATCCTAAACCATGTAAATCCTGCTTAGGGTTGCGTACAAAAACCTGAAGAGAAAAAAAGTAAGTATGTGGTTTATGCTGTCATTATTCAAAAGAGTTTTATGGAAGAAACGTAACATTGAGGTTTAGAACTGAAAGTTTTCTAAATACCTATCTAATATGCATAAAACATCATCAATGTTAAAGGTGAACCAATACAAAGATAAGGTTACTCTCGAATAACATTCAATATTTATCTGTATCACATGAATGTAGACATGATATTAGACCTAAACTGTAGAATTTATATTTTGACAAGGAAAACATAAAATTTTTCCCAGCTACTGAAGTGGCATGAGAAGGGAAAACAACAAATCATCATTTCGAATATAGCGCTGACTTGCGTTTAACATAAGAAGTAATGCTAAGTCGTTTTGTCATTGCTGAAAACATTGCTTTATTAGTTAGCTCTTAGCTCTAACAATTTTTAGAAAAGCTTATACTTTTAAGTATCATAACAATATGAAGAACCCTTAATCATATCATTTTATGTGATTTATAAAATAAATATCACCACCAAAGCTTTTGGAAAGGCCCCCAGCCATAAGCAACTTACAATCCTGACACGAATAGATTAGAGGATAACCTTTCCCTTCATGATATTAATAATTGCACTCACGATTCAACATTTGTTATCACACACACAAAACTTATGGTTATGGTTTAAGTGTGGCACTGAAATTTGTATAAAAAATTTAGAGCGCAGTAACCCCATCAACTTGGATCACCAAAAATTCGGCAAGGTAAAACATAATTTCTTTGGAATAAAAAATAAACCAAGCAAAAGAATCAGTAACAAATTATACAGAATCAGTCATTAAAGTATCCTCACTGGTGTAGCATTAGAAGTCTGGATGTCATCCTTAACAGGCTGATCTGAACTTTCAAAGCCCTCTTCACCAGTCCCAGAATCAATGCCCTGAGATTTTGCATCATCAGATGAAAATGCTAGAAAAGCTTTTCTTGCTTCTCTCCGTGCATCTGCGGATCACAAAAATTTAAACAGATACAAAGGTAGGCCCCAGTACACCAGGAATTCATAATACAAAAAATAAATCAAAGTAACAGTTCTGTCTTAGCTAAAATAATGGACACTTATATTGTCAATACACATCAGGAAATCAGAATTCCATTTTCCTATCACCAAGAACAAGAAAAATATTTCAATCTAAAACAAAGTTCAAGGAAAATTTTGTTCCAATGGTACAAATTCCATACTAAGCAAAGAATAAGGGCAAGGAGAAACCAACCATAGAGTGAATTTGCATTTGAATCCTTGATTGAATGACCACGCCTCCATCCCATTTTCAGTAGCAATTTCACACCTAATAAAAAGCATTATGATGAAAAGCTAAGAGTTGTGTAGGTCGTCCTGTGGAGTTGTAGAAAATAATAGCTTTGTCCAGAAAAGTTTTCAAGCACATTGAGAATTGGAATTTGCTGCTTACTTGAAATAAATTCCTAAATATAGAATTAAAAAATCAATATTCCACGAACTTTCAGCCTAGCATTGCTCGAAGAAAAATTACTTTCATATGTTTTCATAAACCGGATGCATACAAATATGAAAGTATGATGGAAATCATGTTTCCACCATATGGATTGCAACATCTGGTGCTGGGTTCTAAGCCCAGCAAATGCAACACCTTTTTGATTTTATATGATCTAAAATTTTATGTGCTTATTGCCTTATTCCTTTCTTCAATGTATTTAACAATGCTAATATTTTTAGAAAACAGACATCACAGAGATGTTAAAATAAAAGAACTATCATTCGCAAATACAAATAAGATGCTAAAAATAATAATTTTTAAAATAATCCTCTATTGAAGTACCTGTAAGACCTTATGATGGTATAGATTGGATTTTGATGCAACTTTACAAAAATTTATACAAATACATAATTTTAGGGTAGTGTTTGAAAAAACAAAAGTTTTCATACACAAGCACACAATCACCCCCAAAAAAGAAATTTCAGAAAGAAATACTAGAAAAAAATCTTCAAAACAGAATACTTTGAATATACATATTCTTTTAGCAGTTTTCCATATGGAAAAGGAAAACAAAGTTTTGGAAAAAACACATGCAAAGGAAACAGTAAATAATATGTGAGAACTTAAAAACCTCAAATTTTCAGAATAAGCAATAGTCACAGGAGCAATTATTGTATACAAATGATTTAACAAACCTATAGACTCTGTCACTGGAAGAACTAATTCATTGGGCAAAGGTCCTGGAATAGCTGATGGCCTGAAACAGACATACAAAAGAAAAACGTTTATGCTGCTGCAAACAGAAAATGAGAAGGACTAATAATAATGACCAACATGTAACGGGTTTGGTAAAGATAAGCAAAACCTCGATGCACAAAACTTAAAATTTGATGACAATTTACTTACTCTATCCAAGAGACAGTCAAAGCAGTTGGTTTAGGCATCAGGACAACGTATTTACATCACACAGCATACTTAAACAAAATGACTGCAGTGCAGCTCTTAGGGTAAACGAACACAATATTTGCATAAACCTACTAAGCAATAAACTTCTCAAGAGCTGTGCCATTAAGTTGGTTTTAGCTCTCACAAGGAATGCCAAAAAGAAGAAAATAAGTGAGCTTTGAAGCAATTGACATCAGAATAATCATATAGTCAAAAGTGTGTACCTCCATTGCAGATATAGGAAACATAAAATTCAAGGACACAGCAAGAATGATACAGATTGCAGAAACATTATGAATGTTCGATGATTTCATTTTTCACATTTATGCATGCCATAGTAGTCAAAGGCGTCACTGGGCTCTCGGGGGAGCCTTGAGCCTTTAGTGATTTTAGGCTAAATTTTGCGCCTAGAGGCTAAAAGCCCAAGGCGCGGCCTTGCGCCTGGACTAATATGCACGCACCTTTGTAAATGATTATTTAGTATATAAGTCACCCATACGGAGCATTATATCTTACACATTCAGTTACTTTCTGCATGACATGAACGTACAAGAAGGCAGTAACAAGGATGGACATACATAGACCGCAGAAGCAATCTGGATATCGATAAGTATCATTAAAAAACCACAGAAGGCGGAAGGCAGTGACAATGAAGAAAGTAAATGCACATTCATTCAAGATGCTACGTATGTCAAATATTCATATTCAAATATAATTCGACCAACTTAATTACTAAGTCTACTTGTCAAACAAAAGTATTTTTCCAATTGACAGCTCCAAGACTTGTAAAAAAGACTAGTTAATATAAGCTAATAGCATAGTAGTCAAGGCGCTGAGGCGCACTCAAGGCGCAAGGCTGCGCCTTGGGCTTTTTGGTCGCCTTGGGGCGCTCTAGGAACAAAAATTAGCCTAAAACCCCTAAAGGCGCAAGGGCTCGCCCGGGAGCCTAGGCGCGCCTTTGACTACTATGGCTAATAGCCTGATACATGCACAGACGTAACCACAGGACATATTACCGTATTAAAGGCATAAACATATATGTGGGGCATCCATCTTGATGTAGTTTGGGGCCAGACTCCCAAAGGTAAAAAGAAAAATAAATCACCAGGATACCTCTCAAAAAGTTACAGAGCAAGTTGCTTGACCCCAAAAGAGTTTATAATTACCCTAAGCTCACTTCATATCATGAAAGAGGTCAAATCACAGGAGCAAATATTAATTCTTCACGGAAAACAACCTAACAGATCATTATGTCTTCATATTTACTGGCTAAAGTAGGCAGGTAATGGCTTTTTCACCCATTTACTAGCACAAACATTTATATTGCAGAATTAAGCCACGTTATCTTGGACTTGTAATCAGAAAATTAGTTCCATTCAGTGAAGTTCGAGTAAGTTCAATTTAGTTCAAGAACTATAAGTTCATGTCCAATATGATTATACGTTCCGATAAGTTTAACTCTGTTTAGAACTTATAAGTTCTAATATGTTAAGTTTAGTTATAAGTCCAAGAGAATAGGGCCTTATACTCTATTGTGTCAGGTAGTAGGTAATTTTAATTTACTATTGTAATGCCAGTTTCACTATTTCATAAAAAATTCTGACTCGAAAAGATCTTATTGTGCTTCAGCAGTCAGCACATATCAGCAGGGGCTAAAACATATATGACTTACAACCGGAATTGCATAATCGCTTCTCGTACATACCAATGTATTGAACCATGACAACAAAAATTTCTTGAACTCCTCAAGATCGAAATTTCAATATTGACATTTGGACATTTTTGTCACTTGTAAGTATTATTAATTGAAATTCAACAACAAAATCGAACTGCAATTATTGGCACATCGCAACAATTTTCAGCTACACTGTACATAAATGCATCCAAATTTCTTAGCACGACTCCAACACCAAGAATAGTTGTTTACTCCATTCGGTACATGAATAGTTAATAAAAAAATGATATAAATCACATTTGTTACCTCTGGTTTTGTTCCTTCTCTGCTTGTTTACGAGCAAGTTCAGCAGCTGTAAACCCAAAGGTGTCGAACTGTGACGATGTTCCCAAAGATTGACCTTCCAATTCCTAATTGCATAATAAAAAATAATCAATACAATCAATAGGACTTTACTCCCCGTAGCATATAATGTAAGGTATCCTTGAGAACTACTTATAAGGCTAGTGACATGGTTTTTTGCCTATTTAGATTATTCTATAAAATACCAGGTAAATGTAGGAGGTTGTTTACATCATTCAGGACTCATGAGACAATGAGCTTATAAATTCATCAAATTTAAGATCAGACACGCAAGAAATGATTATAAACTCACAAGCAAATAGAGTTGCAAATTCATAACTCATAAGAAGTACCAAAGTGACATCCATATGCTAATCATAAACAAACTGGGATATTAAGATAAAAATAGTATGGAGCTTGAGGTTTGCAGCAATAAATCTGCACACCTCATCCTAACGAAGATATCCATATCACGGACTCTTTAGTAAATTGGTTGAGAGAGATTCAAAGGATTTGGAAAATACAGAAACACCAATGGGTATATATAATGCAAGTGGCAGCATACACTACTTGCATGAGGAAAAAGAAATATTCTTCGCAATAATATGGAATTTCCAGAACTTGACCATATTTGGTTCTTCTTAATTCTGGATCGATGATGCTACATTGCTATTAAAATGTGGATTGTACTCCCCGTGTTGAGATATATCAATATAGCCCTCCAATCACTAAAAAAAGTTAGCAGCATCTCAAAGTATTTACCCAAAATTTCACTCATTATAGAAGTCGGGAGCTCCATAAGAACAACCATCTCAAAACTCACTTAAAAAGTTAAACAATATGATGAAGTTCCACTTATTAAGTTGAGACAAAAACTATATTCATGAGAGCCAAAAAGAGATACGGCCAAAAAAAAGAAACATACAGCTTTCTCATCTTCATCTAAAAAGTTGAGAATGCTTTGCTGTTTAACTTCAGCTCTATTTTTCCTGGACGATGTAAATGATTGAGGAGTCCAGCCTGCAGACAAACAGTCATTGGGCAAAGTTGCAGCGAAATAATTTAATTTCATAATATTGAAAAAAGCATACCCTCTTTTGAGCCAGCTGTATTGTAATAACCAGCAGAGAATCCTCCAGTAAATGCTCCATGAAATCTCCGTCGGCCTTCCTCATCTCTAACCTGATATAAAGCAAACCAGCAACTTCAAATTGTAGCATTGTGAGATATTTGCCAGTAGTACAACATAACGTCAGCGAAACATGCGTTTGCTTTCAGTGGCAAATACATCCAGTTAGATCAAACTTATGGTTAAGGGAACATCGCGGTGAAGACAAAGGTACTGATATAACTGTTAACACCCGAGATAAGGATGGACACATGGCAATTGTACAAAAACAATTCGGAGATTTTCCATTTCTATTAGAAAAAAAATACAGCATTCTTTCATGCTTTAAACTAAGGAGAACAAAAACAAGACCATCTGAGCTCATAATATTATGCTCGGAATAATTCGAGTAACTTGTCCATGGCCAAACAGAGTAAAAAGGAAGGGATTACCTCTTGTTTCCAAGGGACGAGGGTTCGGAGATGACCAGAGGCTTCGGCTACGGCTTTCTTTTTGCGGCTAGCGAGCTCTTCCTCGCGCTCTATTGGCGTGCCAAAAAAGACGAAGTCATCTTCATCCACATCCATTGTCAAAATTTTACTGAATTAGGGCAGAATTAGAGATACAAAATTCTTCAAATTGAACAGATTGTGGTGCGGATTAAGAAAGAGATGAGCCAAAATCAAAATATCCCTTTGAATGCAGTGCCTACACAAACTGGAGTCGCTAACAAGGAAAAGACCAAGGGCTTCCCTAAATTTCTCGTCTCCTGACTCTCCTCCCGAAACACCCAAACCCGATTTCGCAAATTTTAAAAAAATATGGTGTGATTCAACGGGTTTGATAAAAAGAATTTGTAAATTGAAAATTCTAAATATTAAATTATGTCATTAAAATTAATAATTTTATTCATTTTCATCTGATTTATATCAAATGGTTAACAAAAATACAATGCACGTAAGTGAAAAAGAGGGAAATTGTAAAAAACGTACGGTTTGTGAAACTTATTTACAAAAATACGTTCCAACTTATCATTTGCATTCTATAACTAATTTTAAGTTTCAGTTTTCACTTTATATGTTCTATATATACACTGTTTTATCAAGTTTGTTTCCTCTGTTTGCATCGCGCGCATTTTCTCTCCATTAAATTCTCTCTTCCTTGTTTTGATTCTTCCCGATTCTCTCTAGATCGAATATTCTTCAAGTCTTTGATATCTGCAACTATCAAATTCTCTGCATAATTCCAGTTCTCTAGCTTTTCTTTAAGGCTCTGCTCTCAACAACTATCAAGTTCTCTGCATATTCCAATACTCTAGCTTTGTACCAGGCTATTTTTTATTCAATTTGAAATTTCGATTAGGTTAACTATTGTTTTTTCATCTGATTTTGATTTTTAATTATAATTGGGTTTTCAAACGCATATTTTATGATTAGAAAAGAAAAATAACAATCTGAGCAGCACTTTGTGTCATGGGATTGATTGCAGACTGAACATAAACAAGTGAAGGGCTAAGCACTAGGTTAAAATTGACACTAAATCTGTTACAAATGCATTTTCATTACTTTTCAAGATTAATTTAACACAATTTATCTTTCATACCACTTTCTTTACTAGTGTTGACATTTTTTATTCTTCATACTAGTTACATACCAGATTTCTACTATTTTGATTCAGCACTTTTTATAGTTTTATCTTACATATTCTAATTACTTTCTAATGCATTTTCATTACTTTTCAAGATTAATTTGACACAATTTGTCCTTCATTTTGCTACCACTTATTTACTACTTTCTTACTAGTGTTAACATTTTTTGTTTTTCATACCAGTTACATACCAGTTTTGACCTTTTTAGTTCTTCATGCCAGTTACATACCTCATTCTTACTGTTTCATACCAGTAACCTACCACTTTTCTTACTAGTTTTTGATTTTTTTTGTTCTTTATACAAGTTATATACCAGATTCTTACTATTTCATACCAGATTTTTACTATCTTGATTCAATACTTTCTATAGTTTTATCTTACATGTTCTAATCACTTTCTAATGCATTTTCATTACTTTTCAAGATTACTTTGACACAATTTGTCCTTATACCAGTTTCCTACCACTTATCTACCACTTTCTTACTAGTGTTGACACATTTTGTTCCTCGTACTAGTTATATACCAGTTACATACCATTTTTGACATTTTTTATTTTTCATACCAGTTACCTATCACTTACCTACCACTTTTCTTACTATTTTTTACCTTTTTTGTTCTTCATACCAGTCACATACCAGATTTTTACTGTTTCATACCAGATTCATACTGTTTTGATTCAATACTTTCTATAGTTTTATCCTACATGTTCTAATCACTTTCTAATGCATTTTCATTATTTTTCAAGATTAATTTGACACAATTTATCTTTCATACCATTTTCCTACCACTTTTCTTTACTAATGTTGACATTTTTTGTTCTTCATAACAGTTACATACCTGATTTCTACTGTTTTTTATTCAACATTTTGTAGAGATTTATTTTACATGAATAAATTACTTTCTAATGTATTTTCATAACTTTTCAAGATTATCTTAACACAACTTGTTTTTCATACCAATTACATACCACTTATCTACCAGTTTCAAACTGTTGAAATTTTTTTTTCGAAAAAGTATATCATTATGGATGACGTTTCGAAGATAAAAATGAGACGAACAAAAAACTTTAAAGCAGCATGTCAAAAAAATGAGCGGTTTCAAAGATAATGTCGAATTAAGATAAGAAAATAAAAAAATAAATGTCGAAGGTATGAAAGATAAACACAGCAACTTTGGAAAGTATAGAAGGTAAATATGAAATTTAATTGATCAAATAAGTTAAGACACAAAACTTGGGTTGAAATTATTTATAACTTTCAACCCATTTATAAAATTTCTAGTAAAAAATTGTAATGCTTGAATAGTGCAAATATTCTTTTAATTAAATTATGATAACAAATTTTAAAAAATTATAAAAAAATAAAAATCTCCGAAAATTACTCAAATCTCAACATATAAATCTTCAATAATGAGGTTAAGTTATCATAGTATTGAATTGTTAAAAATATTCAATGCAACGTCACTATTCTAAAACCACAAACCTCATTTTGCAAAAAATTTTAAACCATAAATCACCTTTTGCAAAATATTTATCAAATCCCGTTTTGTAATTGAGTGAAATCACAAATTACTTTTTTTAAGTTTGCCCTTGATTTAATGAAATTGAATATTTATTCTAATTCAGATTTTTACATTGTTGATTTCTAAAAATAATTGATGAGTTAAATAGTAAAATTACAATGCTTAATATATTTAATACAGAGTGGGATTAATTTAAATCATTTAAATTTCATCTCATAAAATAAAAATATGTTCAGTTTCTAAAAATTATTCAAGTATGTTGTTATAGTTATGACATTTCTTTTGATATGATAGTTGTAAGAATAATTAGAGTTTTACGCAAAAGTTATTTAAATCGGCTTCATCCATTTTTTCTAAAAAAAACATATTTCGTGAATTATCAAAAAAAATATCACATAATATAGGAAAAGGTACTTAACTATTGAATTAAAGAGTACTATATATAATTTCCTCATTCATAATATAAGTGAGTGGTTAAGGTTGAATTTTGTATCAAAACATGTAATCAAATGCACCATTTAATTTTATTTTGTTTTATGCAAGCTTGTTTCTTTACAAGTGGATATATTCGCGGCCGGGTGGGTTTTAACGGACCGGATTTGAATACTTATTTAAAAAATCAGTCAAAGCCCGGAATTTTATGGATTGGTTTTGATTTTTACATAAATACCCAAATTAGGTTTGATAAATAATTTTATTTATTTAATATTAAATATTTTAAGTAAATAATAAAATTATGTTTAAAATTTAAACATATTTTGACTTGTTTTATATTTATTGTAATAAAAGAAATTAAAACAAAAAAAATATTCATGGGTTTGGCCTGAGCTTAGAATGACCTTGTAAGCTTGGTCCAAGTCTGGCCCGAGCACAAAGTTTTAAGTATGGGCTTGGGTTAACGTTTTGGGTTATTTTATTTAAAAAAAAAATTAGGCTCTACAAATCTTTAACTATACAAAACTCAAAAATAAGATTATTTTTCTTTCTTTTACATGAAAAGATGAAACATTTTTTTCTTTTTTAAAAGTGACTTTGTTAACCCTTATAACTATCTTGTCTTTCTTATTTAATTTGAATTTTGCAACTTCAAATGACTATATCTCACAAACTATTGATTTTTTCGAATTAACGCTTTGAAATATTTTGTTCGTCTTAATTTTATCTTCAATGACTTACATTTTGATTTTTTCGAAAAAAATAATGTCTCACAATCTTATACGGTGTATAATTGTGGTATAATGACATTTTTTATTGTCTTTTCATGAAAACGTTATACATGGTATAAAGTTGTATAATTAATTTATATAAATGTTTTTTTCTCCTTTATGTTCATAATAGTACCGATATCCCCTAATATCATGACATGAAGACCTTAAACCTGATATGAAAGCTCTTACACATTATATAATAGTGGTTATGTTTACAACAAAACTCACTTTGTAGTAAAATAAATAATTTATCGTAGTTTTATACGTAGTATAATAGTTGTATAATACTCGTTTTTACTATTTTTCGTGAAGTCGTAATACTTGATATAAGAGTGATATAATGTGTTCTATATATAATTTTGAAATACATTATACCAATTTTATACATTGCATAACGCTTTCATGATAAATTATTATTTTTATTATACAACTATTATATTATGTATAAAAATGAGATAATTTTTTTAATTTTTTGAAAATTCAAAGTGTATTTCATTTTAAAGATAAAATAAAGACGAACAAAATATTTTAAAGCGTTATTAAAAAAAATCAACGGTTTATGAGATATGGAAGTTTTAAATTGCGAAATTCAAATTAAATAGGAGAGAAGATGTTGAAAGGAAAAAAAAAAAGGAAAGCAAAGAAAGAAACTAATAAAATGGTAAAATAAATATTAATTACGCATTGTTGTGAAAAGGTCAAATGCATCATTAGCCCCTCAACTTGATTCTAATAGCCGGATGTCACCTCCAACTTGCAAATGGATCAGATACCCCCTTCAACTTGGCAAAAGCGAACCATTTAGCCCCCTCAATGTCACGTGTCAGAATCTGATTGGTTTGACTTTTCAAAGATGTCATTTTTCTGAAATTTCTCCCCAACCAGAAGTTGACAGGTAGCATTGAGGGGGCAAACTGATGCAATTTTGTCAAGTTAAGGGGGGTAACTGGTCCTTTTGAAAGTTGAAGGTGACATCCGACTTTTAGAGCCAAGTTGAGGGGGGTAATAATGCATTTGCCCTTGTAAAAATAATAAAATCTAACTTTTCTGGGTATGTACGATTCAATTACCATAGCTTTTTTTAGTAAAAGACCCATCAGACCCGGCCCAATAGAAATATGAATCATCCACCGAAGTCATTCATGAAAAAAATGTAAATAAGGACAAATTTGGTATTGGTTAAAGTGAGGACAAAAAAGAAGCATTCTTGCTGTCAAGCTACGATCTTAAAGTTCATCATGCAAAGGCTGTTGTAAAGGTAACTCCACGTTCGGAACTGCATTTGTCATGAACCTGAGCTATACAAACACCATCTTTACCACCTCCTTTTACTCAGATTGCACCTTATCCAACCAGTCTAGTTTTTATTAGAGAATTAAGTAACTTCTCTCTGCAATCTAAACAGGCCGATCCGCTATGAAACCACGTATAGAACAGCAAAGGAAAACAACAAAAAAAGATGATATGAATGCTGGGATGATCGAAACTGTTTGGAAAACCTGTGAGAAATGAACTCAGAATAAAATAATACTGACATTTAATTGACAGGGTACACGACAACTAATCTCTTGTAAGCAAATATTCTAGTACAATGGTCAATCTATAAGCAACAGTACACCAGTTTGATTACCTTGCCACAGAAATAGGCCTAACAAGTTCATGTTCTGATAAGTGAATCCAGAGTATTTGCAATAATTCAAAAAAAAAAAGAATAAAGCTATTGATGGATGAGCTAAAAGTCCCTCATCCTAAATTAGTGTTCACCATACGTTTCACAAAAGAAAATTTTTTGGATTTTACTTACTAGAACAAGACCAGAGAATCACCTACCAAAAGTCATCAATCAGGGTGCCGACACTTTTTTCCACCTGCTGCAGTTAAATCCAATCACATATGAGCATAATTAAAATTAAAATAAGAAAAAAGAAACACCATAACACAAACAAGAAGTTAACCTGAACCATTAATTGACGAGTACTGCGAAGGCTATCTGTGATGCTTTTTGCAGCAGATGTCATCCCAGCCCTGGTCGTATAAAACACAATAACTAATCAACACACTAGCCAATTAAGAGCCGGGAACTAAAACAGGTTATTCAGCTAACTTTCCAATCAAGTATGCTAGAGCTTTAATGGCAGAATTCCAACTTTAAGGGATACCGGTCTATTACTCATTCTTCATCCCAACTTCCCAAGTGCATAGAAAAACATATAAACACAAGTACTATTTAAACAACATAATACATACTGCAAATTGCGTCTGGGAATTGTGGACTCCTCTCCGCCACCCTGTGGAAGTTTTCTCTACAATTAAATGAACAGTATGAACTACGTACGACAAAATTTGCATTGTTTCTTTCTTTAAATGCAATGAGTACTGTGACGCAGTTAGATCCCCATTTCGGTGGGGCATTAATTACATGTAAAATATCAGCATGACTTAAACAAAGATCATTAGGTAATTTTTCACATTTTAAGTCTACAAAAAAAATCTACGCAAGGTCTTTCCATTCGTTTTTAACATGTATTGCATTATTATTCAATGGTAAATTTGGTTTGGAATTTTTATTATTAACGATATTTAAAAATATTTTTTCATATCCCCATTCAACAAATCTAACTCCTAAATCATAACAACAAGAGAACAAAAACAACTAATTGAATGATTGATTTATTGAATTATAATTATAATTCAGAACTTAAAATAATATTTTATTTCAAACAACATTTCTGTTCTATTGATCAGTTTCATTAAATCTAATGGTTAATAACAACTCTAATTCAAATTCAAAAGTTAAATTTATTTTATGTTATTTCATACAATATCTTTATTTTTAAACCTGATTTGAATTTCATTAAATCTAGCATTTAATTGATTAATCCTAATTTCACTAATAAATTAATATTATTCGCACATAATTTCAATTGGATCCATAGTAACAAATAAAACTATAATTGTATTTCAATTTAACAAATCTTATTTAAATAAATTAAACTTTAAACATAATTAATTGAAATGAAAACAAACTATGAAATAAATAACAAAATAAGATAAAAAAAAATTTGAATAGAAAAATGTGAAACAAGGAAAGAGTAAGTGAGTGAAAAGTGGAATACAGATGTCATTAAAGTTGAAACGATGAAAGATAGGGTGGAGGTTTTAAATAATTACTCCGACTTCAACATCAACATGCTGTGGGTGTGGAGGGGTTCTTGACCGGCTGTGAGTTTCTGTAATGCTCGATGTTAAACATTTTACATGTTGTTGTTTCGAAAAATTTTGAAAATTAAAATAGACAGTTTCTAATTAATTAACATAAAAGTCAAATTTTTTTAAAAATGCCATAATATGCTGTTTAATTAAAAGTTTGTTGGCGTGCCGTTTCGTGATAACATGTATTAATTCTCAATGCAATTAGGGAATACCAATTTCCTATAAAAAGAAGAAAGCATTGGGCAAGTAGATTGAAACAGAATTATTTGGTTTGTGTTTCATTTGATTCATGGACTGATCATAACAAGGAATAATCTTTCAAATGAACCAGTCCGCATATTTTACTCTAGCAATTTATATGTGGATGGTTGGATATGGAGCGTTCTTAATTCGAATTTATTACATCAACAATTCTTCTGTTTTTCATATCCATTATTGCTTTTGAATTGTTATTCGTGTTTCAAAATTTGGATTGTTGGCTTATGTTTAGCCTACAAATTTTAAAAATAAATGATAAATAAGTTTTTGTTAGTAGTAAATTTTTTGTTTTTATAAAAAGTTGATTGATAGGACAGGGCTTGGGATTTCATTATTTTATAAAGGCATGGTCGGGCCTGAGTCTGACATTTTTATTATAGGTTGAGCCGAACTTGTGATACTTATTTTTAGCTAAACTCAATTAGGCTCGGCTCGATCTATACCCAGGTTTACTCCAAAGTATTTATCAAAAAATGGGGGTCGCACCACCGGCCCCTCCTTGTTTGATACCTTCTGCATGAAACTTTGTTAATTTGATACGCAAAATAATTAATAAAACCTGTGGAATGGTTTGATAGGATACCAGGTGAAGTCATTCATGCTTAGATTAGTTATGGGATGCTTGTTTTAATAAAATTGATTACCTCAGTTTTAATTTCGTAATTACCTAAAATCGTTAACTCCATTATCCTTAACATTATAGGTATTTACATTTCCTTTCGTGTCTTTAATGTCTTTCGTATCTTTCAAAATTTTTCTTCATCATCCAAACTTCATCGCTGTAGAAATAATTCATCTTCTTCAACGTTGTTTCCTGCTCACAGTTGGTGATGCTTCGTTGTAGTCATCCATCTTATTTGGCTTAAATTTTTGTTTCTACAACTCATTTGCACTCATCTCGTTATATTTATGAGACAACTTCGTTCGAAAAGATGAAAAATTCAAATTTAGCAAAAGAAAACAAATGGGTTTTTTAAAGTTAAGAAATTTAAAACTTTAATGATACAAATTTTTTTATGTTTTTGGCCGCGAGGATCTGTGGCAAACTCATACAAATGAAAGGAATGATTAAAATCCAACGATTCGATGACATTTTAATTGAAAACATCAAACTTTCCAATGAGAATTATATTTATATTCACATATAAACTAAATAATTACTTAAAGGTCAAAAATTAAATTAATGACCCCAATGTTAATCAATATTTATTTTGTTATTTAAGAAGTTATTTAAAGATGTACCCAAAATAGAGTACATATTTGGTTTAATGAGAGTGCATACGAGAATACGGTTAGATGATGCTGGTTATTATGACAAATTTTCTTTTTTTGGTGACAATAGTTGATGAAAATGGAAGTTCACGAAACGACAAGCCAATCACTCCCAACGAACCGTCAAAATATATATCAAATGAAAAAATCATTTATAGAAAATATAAACAATCTTTAATAATGAGAAAATACATACTCCGTAATGTTCTCACGCGCGTTTGGTTGCGGTGGAGTACACTGCCCAATTAGTTAGGTGGGTCTCACAGAACTTCGGTAATGATATAATTTTAAACGCGCCTAATCAAGCGCGTTGATAAAAAGAGATGGAACTGCAATTGGTGGAGTGGACTCAGCGGTAATCGCCTGCGAGCGAGACCTGGATCTCTTATCGTGATCAATAGAACGACACAAATCATGCCCTTCTCGGATAAGCCCATATAACAACCATGCTTCTCTCCCTCCTCCTTCGTTGCCTGATTTCTCCCGCTAATTATCGGATCTCCAATCAGTCGACTCGTTCTCTCCGGCCGTAAATTCCCGCGTTTCGATTTGGTGAGTTTAGCCTCTCTTTTTTTCCCTCCATGTTTCGACATACGTTGTTTCAGATCTGTTGAGTTTGGCGAAAGAGGTGTATGAATCAATTTGCTTGTATTTTTTGTTTATGTTACATGAATTTTTGATGGTATTTGGTTTTTTTATTAGGTTTTTCAATATATAAGATAAGATGGACCCGATGGATATCGTTGGAAAATCGAAAGAGGATGCCTCGCTTCCCAAAGGTAACAAATAAATGGTTATTCAATTCATTTTTTTACACATTTGGTTGATTTTGTGGCTTAGCCATGCATCTCTACTAATAATTTTTTTGTTTGCTATAGGGTTTTCTTTTTTGTATAGTTGAAATGAAATTATGAACTGTTTGTGTAGCTTTATGATATCAATCTGCTGAAGAGATGAATTGAAAATATAGTTGAATGTTACTGACTAATATTGATGCTATCGTGGCTACTGAACTTCACGTACTTCATAGATTTGCTTCGGTATCTTCATTCAAAGTTATTGTAAGCATACTTAGCTACTGTGTGCAAGGCAAAGAAGGACATGCTCATTCTGCGATGTTTCTGTTACGGGGTTACCAAATAAGTGTTTTTAAGCTATGTTGAGAATATATACAATCGGTGCATGTTCTTTACCTTACTGGAAGCAACTCCTCTCTTGTTCCTAGCACCGAAAAGAGGGAATGTGTAATCTGACAAACTTTATGTCATCTAATTATTATGCAGTATTTTGGTTCTTGCCTGTGCTTGTCTTTTACTTATTTAATACAGCTACCATGTCTAGCTATTTTTATACGTATATTCCCTTCCAGACTTCCAGTATGTTGGTGTTGGTTGCTATAGTGGCTGGAGAAAATTTGTTTACCGATAATTTTGTCTTTCTTAAGGCAAGTTTTTGAAATTCTATGCACGGTCTCATGTGGATTGGGCAATGAGCCTGCCTTGGACCATGGAGGGACATTTTAGTGTGACAGAGGTGAAGCAAATTTATGTATGTGTACTATTTGGTGAGTATCAGATCTTGGTACTATCCAAATTTAGTGAATGAAATGCATATTCTAGAATTTCGTCTTCATGAGTATGAAATAGAGTGTTTTATCTGAAGACTGGATATAATATTGCTTGTTGTATAGGTTGACGTAGGAATATCAATAGTTGATGGGTAATTGTTGCATAATTACCGATATGTTATTGGTCCGGTGCATCTATCTATCCCTTTCACTTCACTGATCGATTGATGTTCCCATCTTCACGGTATAAAAGTATGATGTAGCAGATGTGTTAACATTTTGTTCTGAAATTATGCTTGACTCATAATATGTTGTTAATTATTCTCAGCATGCTTAACTTTAATTGGTTTGCTTATGTTTAGTAATTTTCTTTTTCAGCAACCATGACCAAAATTATAAAAGAGATGTTACCCCCTGATGTGCGTGTTGCAAGAGATACCCAGGATCTTTTAATAGAGTGTTGTGTAGGTGAGCTTTGTCACTGAATTTAGGCCTTCATCATATAATCTGAATCTTACCAACTCATTATATATCTTCTATGTTGTTTTTATTGGTGATCAGATTCATGCTTGTCATTATTTTTGTTATAAAGTGCCGCACAGGACTGTTAAATGTAAATTTAACTTTTATGTGAGAAACAAAATTCCTTTCTGTAACATAATTGTCAAATTATGATTTATAAACTCTGCTTTGGTTGGTGATTGGAAAATCCTACATTTTTTATTATTACAGTTAATATATTCTATTTTTGTTGCGGAAGATCTTATATAGTATGAGTTTGAATTGTGTAAACCCCATTGGATCTAATTATTTAAATAATAAACCCAACCTAGTTTTTGACTCCTTGGACTGGATAGGATCTCAATTAGCATGCTAACAAAGATAAGCTTTTGAGAGTTGGTAGCGCTGGTATGTAAGGAAGAGGTTTCCTAGTTTTATTGGGCGTTTACTACTAAGGCTTTGATATTGCCCGGTAAAATTTATTGCCAAAATTTTAAATTGTTATATACACTGGACGCGATTGTTAGTAAAAAAATTGTGAGATTAACAACTTGTGTAATATTTTTCACTTTAAGAGCTAATGAGCTGTTTAGGTACTACCTGATTATCTACATTTTCAAATATTTGTTATTCCTCCAAGTCTCGTTATTGGTGCTCATACAGTAGTTTTAAACCCTAAGCTGTATCTAGATTTATCATAAAGTGGAAATTGGAATGTGTAATTCGTGTTTTATTAATTCATGAATTTCCTCCATCCAGAGTTTATAAATCTCGTATCATCTGAGTCCAATGAAGTATGCGGTAGAGAGGATAAGCGTACTATTGCACCTGAGCACGTCCTTAAAGCATTAGAGGTTTGAATTTATTTACTTTTAATATCTAACATCGCCCTTCCTTTTTCTTCTCTTAGTACTTGACCTTTAATTCTTGAAGTTAACATGTATTCTTGCTTAAGCTCTAATATCAAAACTTCGTGTCAAATTTCCTGTATTATTTTTTTACTCCCAGGCTTTAGCGTGTTTTTTTTGTTCATTTCCTTTTCTGGTGCCTGATAGTAATTAAAATTTGGCATATTTATGTTGTTATTAAGTGGAATAGGTTGGGCGGCTTGGGACATAGGAGCTTAAGATATGCATTGATTCAGCTATTACGTGTATCATCTTGATTTTTTTTTGGTCCTAGGGTTGCAGGGCTATCTGCATCTAGTCGGTGGACCTGTTTGTATTCAATCAAAAACACACTTGTATATGCCCTTCATTATTCGTTGTATTTGTAATATTATAAATTAGTTTTCCATCCGATATCTTCATTATTCGTTGTATTTGTAATATTATAAATTAGTTTTCCATCCGATATCTCTACTACGAATGCATTCTTACCTTTTCATATGGAATCATTACCAAATACTTTTTATCTATCTATGTTATCAAGAAACCGTAAGTTAAGCACTGTCACTGCCTGCTTATTTGGAGTTTAGTCTATTTTTCTTGTGGTCTATACCAGGTTCTTGGATTTGGAGAGTACGTTGAGGAAGTTTATGCAGCATACGAGCAACATAAGATTGAGACTGTGGTAATTAATAAAAAATTGTCCTTGTCTTTCATTTAACTTCTGAAAATCTAAATGAAAAAACTATCTTGAAGATCTTGTAGGCAGCGTCCCATAGATTTATTCGTATTTATGTTGGCATTTTAGCCACATGAAAAAGTTTCCAAGTGCAGTTTGAAATTAGTTTCTGACAATGAAAATGTTTGTTGTTGGCTTCCAGCAGGATTCTTTAAAAGGTGGTAAATGGAGCAATGTAGCGGAGATGACTGAAGAAGAAGCAGTAGCAGAACAGCAAAGGATGTTTGCTGAGGCAAGAGCAAGAATGAATGGAGGCGCCATTGCCCCAAAGCAACCTGATACTGATCAAAGTTTAGAAAGCTAACCGTAGGGATTTTATTCTGTTTTATCAAACCCTAGGCAAGGCAACCATATCCTCGACTCTTTTAATTTGTCCTTCTAATCTCGTCTTATGTAGTGTACAAAAAAGCAATTGGCAAGTGCAACTCGCCTATTGGGTGGGTATGCTCTTCACTTTGTACTTCCAACTTATGGGTCATGTCTATAATTTATTGTAATTAGTGCAATTTTATTTCAAATCCTTCTCCTTCTCCATTTATAAACAATATCGTACAACTCAGCTGTATGAGTGATTTTGAAGTTTTCTTTTTTATCAGTTGAACGTAAAAATCAATCATCTCTCCACACTTACAAAATGCTTAAGAGCTATTGTAGCCTCTTAGTAAGTAATAAAAATGTTATCATGTCCTGTTCTATACTGTTTCACGAGCTAAACTACGCATGAACACTATCATATAAATGTAGTGAAGACTGAAGAAAGAATGCATTTTGGATTGGTAGAACAAGGTCAGTGATGTGTCAATGAGTTTATGGAACAAAGGGAATGAAGTGATAAGTGTGAATTCCTAGGTTGGTGAAATGTGGACTCATCAAACCAGTTAATGTCTAGAACCCAACATAAATGAGGTCAGGCTGAGGCAAGTTTAAAACCTGCGTCCATGTAAAGACAAACAGGGAGAGAACAAAATGGTTCGGTTAGCATGTTGGTAGTGTAAGTGTGTTGGGATTGGGTTGTAACAATTTAATTCACTGTTTTTGGGTTCAAGTCAAAAGAGCCAGTCAAGCAAAACCAGAATCCCTCTCTATCTGCCCCACAAGAAAGTGAAACTAGGCTCATTTGTTGTCCCCTTTGATTCTTTTCTTTTCTACATTCTCTCTCTACAAAATCAGTTTTGTGGGACAACCCAATGTTACTTTTGTCAGGATTCTCTTGCACCACAACAACAAGTGCTACAAACAAAGAATTTCTCTCAAGCCCCACAAACCAAGTTTCAACACTATAAGGAGAAGCCTGCCTTTGTCCATTAATTCTGATTTCTCAAACTAGCCATGGCTAAAACCTCTCATCAACAACAAGACTTTTCTTCCTCCTCAAAGAGGCACTTCCACTGGACCAAAAAGATCGGAGCTGAAAACGACGACGTTCCAACCTTTAAGTCCTCGGAAGAAGAGAAGAAAGAAAACGCAAGAAACCATGCTGCTCTTTTAACACCAAAGAAGAAACTCCCAGCCGTCGCAGTAGCAAGACTCCGCTCTGTTCTTTCTGCATTTGGTAAAAACAGGTCGGGTCTCCCATTCGGGTCAGGACCCAGAGTTGTGGGTACCCTATTCGGGTACCGGCGTGGGCACGTTCATTTCGCATTCCAAAGAGACTCAACTTCACCTCCAGCTTTTCTCATAGAACTCGCCACACCAATCAGCGGACTGGTTAAAGAAATGGCATCTGGGTTAGTCAGAATTGCATTGGAATGCGACAAACAAGAGGGGAAAAAAGCTGCTAGATTGCTTGAAGAACCACTGTGGAGGACTTTCTGCAATGGGAAGAAATGTGGGTATGCAACAAGAAGAGAATGCGGGGCTAAAGAACTGGAGATTTTAAAAGCCGTGGAACCAATTTCAATGGGGGCTGGGGTTTTGCCAGGAATTGATTCGGATTCTGATTCTGAAGTCATGTATATGAGAGCTAAGTTTGAAAGAATTGTTGGGTCCAGAGATTCTGAAGCTTTCTATATGATGAATCCTGACAGCAATGGAGCTCCTGAACTTAGTGTTTATTTACTTAGAGTTTAAAAATGGTTTGCATATTCCCTTTTCTCCTGAGCTTTCTAGTTCAACTTTCTGTTTGTTTCCCGCGAAAATTTAGGGGTTTTTGTATTTTGATTAGTAGTAGGGAGAGGGGGGAAATACAGTAGAAAATGATGGGGTAAATGGGGTCATGAAAGTGTATATGCATATATTTTTTTTCTGTCCTTTGAATCCTTTGGCAAGTGATGAAACAGAGAGGGTTAATTCAATCATTAATGTTTTCTCATTTTGTTTAATATCTTTCTTTGCTGCACCCAATTCTTCTTCTTTTTTTTTTTTTTTGAATTTTCTGATTTTCCTTGGAATCTATCAAATTTTTATTGGTGTTTAGGTAGGTACATCTACTTAAACTGAAAAAATGTTTTTATTTACATAGAGCAGCTACTTTCTCTATTTTTGTAATGCAATTTAACTTTACTTTTTTAACCCGCAGCCATCTTTAAAAGTTGTTAGCGTTCATATTAGTTACACTAGTATTCGATTTAACCTTTTCAGATGAAAAGTTGAAAACGCAATTACAAAGAGATTTATATGTCCATAATATATTTTGAGACTTTGGTCTAATTGAAATCATTTCCATTTTCCAGAAGATTTAAGCGATGTATAATTTTAATGATTGTTTTTTATACAAAAATTATGAGTGGAATGATCCCAATAAATCAAATTAAGGGCTAATCATAGAAACCATAAAAAGGAAAGGACAAAGAACAAATAAATGAAAGATAAAACAAAATTCCCTGACAGATGGATGAATTGAGACTTTGTCATTTGTTGACTGCTTTTTGTGTGGCTAAATCTTAAAGCTACGCTTTTAAGCTCTTGTTGTCTGAATGCCGTTTAAACCCTCAAATAATGTACCCTTTTCACATTTGGTTTACCTTTGAAAACCCTATCATTAATAAAGAGAATAATATGAATTTTTGTCTATTTGAATTGAATTTTGGCGAGATACTCTTACGAAAACGTACTCTTTAAATTAGGATTTGGCCTTACTGCCTCATTCTATGGATCAAATTTGGTATTCGTTCATTAAAACAGTAGAGAGAAGAGATTACAAGTATACATGTGCAACATAAGATTTAAGAAGATACCTATCAAAAGCTCGTCTAATAATGTATTCACCAAGCAACAATTTTGAGTTTAAAAAAAACAATCTCAAACTGGTTTTAAAGTGAATTTGAGAGTGTTGTACCGATAATATTTCACTGAAATTATAAATCTATTCAGAAAAACAAGTAAAAGAAATTTGGAGTCTGGAAAAACAACATTGAAAATACGCCACAAATAGATTTGTTTATTAACAAAGGCTTCATTAGTGATTTTGAGGGTCTCTTTTTTCTCCTAGTTTGAAGGCTTTAATTAGCACTAATCCTCTTCTTTATTTACAAATTGAATCACAAAATTAAGAAAAGAAGGGTGTGGGGATCATACAGCATGAAGTCATGGGCCCAAACCAAAAAAAATCCGTTAAGAATAAAAAGATAGGGCAGGCACATATGCACAGAAATCGAGGTTTGGTTTTTGCATAATCTACTCAAAAATCTTCAAAAGATTCAAAAGTTGTTTGCTATAAAGCAAAAGCAAAATGGTCACACTTGCTTTAAATTATGATACACAGTATACCATTATTACTCAAATGAATGGAAACCTTAGTTGCTTCATTAGTACATGTCTAATGGCCTTACCTATCCTACATGCCACTATTTTAAAAATCCCCGTCTAGGTCCGCCTAGATCCGTCTAGGTCCCGCCTAGGCGCTATTTTGAGGATCGTCGCCTGGCTACGCCTAGCGTTTAAACTCTACTGACTAGCGTCTAAGTCCGCCTAGACCTCGATTAATCCCCGTCTAGGCTCCGATTCACCTTCGACCGCCCGACTAGCGCCTAGCGCTTTTTAAAACACTACAGGCTATACCAATATGATTATATTTTGTTAGTAGCCGCTTGCTGTCCCTCTAATCATGTTGCTATTGTCAATTTGTAGAGCTTATACTCGTACTATTTCTTTTTATTTTTATGAAATACTTGTACTATTTCTGATATGGTCCATTTTATGCTCCCACTTACACTATATCCTATTATCAAATTAGAATTCTGAGTGGAAGATGGGAATGGTTTATTAAGATTTAAAATTAGTAGAAAAAAATTGTTTTGGCTTTCTCATCTTATTTAAAGGAGAGTTCAAACATCCAAGTAGAGTTTAATATTATTTGTCTTGCTTATCTTGTTCTCAGTATTGTAAATTTATTTTAATCCACATATATTAGTGTAATTGTTCGCTTTCCCAACACGAACCATTTAATTCGACGTTTGTGCACTCATTGTTGGATCACCGTAAATATGCAGTCATGGAAATTTCACAGTCTGCTTTATGTTGAATCATGAGCATAAAGTATGACATGTAGCCATGGCTGAATAAAAAGAAAAACATAAATAAAATTGAAATACAATAAAGAAACATAAGAACATGAAAAAGAACAAAAGGTGGGTAGCATGGCAAGCTAAGGCTGCAGTACATATCAAGAAAAGGAAAGAAATATATTTACAGTAAAGAACTAAAGATTCTCAGAATTTTCACTTTTACCAGAATGGTAAACATGAACATGCCTCCCCATGTCAGCAATGAGCATTCCTAAAAATCATCTTGCAGTTAAAATATTTTTTTGCAGAATACTCACTTTTACTTTCCAAGAAAATTCTGAAACACTAGGCAAAGTGATCATGTAAGAACATCCACCACATGACAGAAATACAGAAGAATTCAAACAAATAATGAACAGTTCAAAAAAAGAATGTAAAATGCTTAAGAAGTCAACAAATTTGTTTTCTAACTTAACCAATTTGGGAGATATCAATGCTTTATTATTTTCAGTAAACCCTTTTAGATTAGTGGAACTTTTCATTTTTCAGTATCAACCATCAAATTACAGCAAATCACCAATAAATTACTCATTCCTTTTGATATATGTACTAATGAATGAATGGAACATGTCAAAATTACAGGAAAACAAGAAATCAGCCTAACAATTACAACCCTCTTTTCGGTCTAGGAAGAAATGAAAAAAAAAACCCGAAAGAACTGGTATACATCTCTTGCCTCCATATTTTCAGGGTCTCTGACGAGCAAAACCTGGCTGAATTATGCAAATCACAAAATGTATTCCAAATCAGAATCAAACAAATACTCAAGTTCATGTACATAGATATGCAAAGAACGAAAAATCGAGAAAAAAGGTGAGTTTACTTGAAGAAGCATGGAAGGAGCAACAGCAGCAGCCTCCGTAGTTACATGGCTTCTGGTTTTTCTTCCATTAATTGTAGCAGCTGAAGGGCTATTAGCCGTTGTTATGTCCCAAAAGCTTCGTTTCTTTGCGGTTGGAACTGGTGATCTAAATCGATGGCTAGGACTCTTCAGATCGCCAACATTCGATTCCTTTGGTCTAATGCTAGATCTCGTGACCACTCTTTTTGTTCCCTGTAATGCAACTCCTTGAAACCCTTTCTCACTCTTTCGAGAAAGCTCGCGAATTCTGTCATCCTTCTGCTTAATCTGTAAATCGTGATCCTTTTTCATTCTCTCGATCCTGGCCTCTAATGCTTTCACTGTTAGTTGAAGCTCTCTAACTGCTTCATCTCCTCCCTTTCTCTTGGATTCGGGCGTGAAACAATTCCTGCCTAAAAACAAATTCTTTGCTTTTCGTTTTTCGTTTGGTTGGGCCGATGTTGGTGTGGTCAACATCGAGGAAACCGATGATGGGGTCGGTGAGGCAATTGCTGCCATGGATTGTGCTTGAATTGTTAGTAGTTTTTGTTGTTGTTTAGCTAATTGTACTCTCAATTCACGATTCTCTGTCTGCAGTTCGTGCAATAGTTTGGCTTGATCGACATCGGATTCCGGTACTTGTACTACTTCCACATTTGCTTCACATGCCTGTGAAAAGAATCCCCAGATGAAAACTACAAACAATGGCTACTATGGCTAAATAATGGCTTAATTGAGAAGCTTAAAAAAAGTCGAAAACCTTTGTTCTGATTTCCTTGGCTCGATCAGCCCAATGCAATGTGTTTTGAGTTTCGCCAAACGAGAGATTGCTTGGACTGATATTTGCAATCATCACAGTGTTGCAAGCTCCTCCTAATGAGTCTTTGAGCAGCTGAGTAAGCTTCGAGTTTCGAAAAGGTATATGCTTTTTGCCCTCAACAAGGGCATTGATGCAGCTGCTCAATGCGAGTAGTGATCGGTTAATATTTGCACCCTCGAGTGATCTAAGTGTCCTCTGATCAGTTGCTAGGGCTCTTTCTGACCCTGCTAGATCAATCAGTGAGAGCTTTCCCATTCTATTCACTACATTTCCCGAAGCGTCCTTAACTCGGTATTCAACAACAACCTGAAACAGGTCACGACCATAACTTATCTCTCAAGAAATGGAAACAAAGACCGGTAATATGAATCAAAATGTTGCATATTTGAATGTTGTTTACCTGCAGAATAGCGTGTGATCGTGAAGAGGTCTCGTTGGCACGCGTTGGCTCAGTGGTTCGGTTTTGGTTACCTCTTTGGAGCAATGCCATCACCTAATACAAGACCAAAGTGAATATTAGTATTCCCCTTAATCAAATTTTACAAGAAATTCAAACTTAATCAATTGTGGAAGAGGGTATTTAGTATTTACTTCATCAGTAGAATAAGCTCTATACTGAGTTAGACCGGCTGCCACGATTCCCTGTTGCATTGAAGTTATTGTCATTATAAATAAAGTAAAGATTTTGATAATTCCAAAATGTAGCACAAGTTTTGAGTAATTTAATGAAAGTAGACCTGTTTATCCTCTCTCAGCACCAGAGGCCTTCCAGGAGAGAGCAAATCTCTGACAGTTTCATTATAAACCTCAAGATAAGAGAGATGAACCACATGATTTCCATCACAACTTCTCTGTCTAATCTTGGTAAAAAGATCCTTAATTGCCAAAACCATAACTCCTGGATTCTCCACTGTTCCTAGCATTGTGTAAGTTTTCCCAGCACCTGTGGCTCCATAGCAGAATACTGATCCATTCCTTCCTTGTAACACTGCTTCCACAAGTTCTGCTGTCCTGAATTTCATTTCATTTGCAATCTTATAAATCATTTTCTCGTCAACCAAACACATGTCTAACAAATTTGAATACCAAACCAGCACAAATAAGAACACATCAAAGATTTGCAAATGCAAGGACAATAAATCATGATTTTAAGAGACTCACGTCGTGGAGTACACTTCTTGTTGAGAAGTGGAATCTGGAAACGCAGCATCAAAAGTGAAATGGCGGCCACGAAGCCTCTTTAGCCTGAGATAATCATTCTCGTTAGCAAACTCGGTCAAATACACATCTTTCCGATTCACGATTCTCACACAGCAACGCAGACCAGACTCCTTCTCCTTCTTGGAAATTGGCCTAAGCCTAACAAATACCAAAATCCTACTTCCATTGATCTCTTTTGTCTCCGAAACAGCCTCCAGCTTCTCAATTTCTTGCACATTTTTGGCCCCAAGAAACCCTCTTGGCTCCGTTTGTGGCATTGAAAGCTTCCTCGCCACAGTAGCAGAACCACTCGCCCTTCTGGCACATGAAGAAAACCCGATAACCCGATCCTGACCCATCACAAGATTCTCCTTAGTATCATCATCCATAAGTGGCGGAGGGAGCACATATGTTTTTGTGACGGTACAATTAGGTTTCAAATTGGGGGCCAGCTGCGGCATTGAGTTCTCTCTCATCACATTATCCTGCTCAGAATTTTTTGCTTCTTTTTTGCAAGAACTGAGGAGATCCACGCTTGGATGAGTCGAGTATATCTTCTCCTCTGGTTTTGGGGACTGATTCCTCAAAGCTAAAGAAGCTTTCTTTTGCTGCTCGTATAATAGGGTTAGAGCTTTCATCTTTTCTTTCAATCCGTGATGGGGATTTCTGAATTGATTGCTTAAGATTCTTTGTTCTTGGTCTGATCTTGTTCTTGTGCCTTGCTCTGGGCCATTGTGTTCGTGATTGTTGATTTTGGACCTGGTTGATACTGGCATTTCTATAATTTTCTCGCTACCCAAAATTGCCCCAAAGTATATAAAATTTTTCAATTGTCCCTCTCACCCAGTGGAATTGACTTCTCAGACTTCAAGAAAAATGTCCAGTTTTCTCAGGAAATTGTGTACTGTTGAATTGCAGCTAAGAGGAGAAATGAAAAGAACAAAAAAAAGAGGGAAGGAGAATATCAAGATTGCGGGTTTGACACCGTTGGATTTGGGGGCAGATCGACGGCTGTTAGTGTTGCGGGGAAAGTCATGTTTTGAACTTTGGTCTAGGTTCTATTGTCACTACAGTTTTTGCTTCGAGCACTCCACTAAAATCCAAATTTGTCCACATGGAAATGGCAATGATGAGAGTGAAGAGAGTAAGAAATGGAGGGCTGATAGTGTTTTTTGAAATGAGGAATTTAAAATGATTATTTGTAACGGTCAAAATCTTGTAAGCCCTCAAACGTTTGGATAAAGGAGCTGTGGGCTCCATCAAAAAATTTTATTTTAATAATGAGAATGAGTTAGAGTAAAATCCTTTTTTTAATAAATGTGAAGTGGATATGTCTGATTCTAAACCGTTGATATCATAATAATGGTTGTGATTTCCGAAATTAAGTGGTTAGTAATAAAGGCAGTTAAATTATGGTATGATTTGGTAAAATATTGATTAAATTGAATGCTTTTCCTTTACTTTTAAGTTGTGATTTGTGAATGATGACAAGCATTAGTTTAACGCAATCAAACCAAATTGGTCTCATTTTTTTTCTCAAAAGAAGAATCACGACTTAATAAAATTGTCAAACCTATGCCCAAATTATAAATATATATCCATTATATATTTTAGTTAAGTTTCCTACTTGTAGTCAATCATCAACATAATGTTTAAAAAATTATTCGGCTCGTAACATGTTAAATATTTATGATGTATTAGTTCTATGTAAATTAGATAAAGTTTTGCATTAAATTTAATAAAAGTGTATCAATTTATCTTTTAAATTTGGTGATTTTCTTATAATTTTTTAGAACAAATATAATTATTTATGCTATGTAAGCATTAGCTCTTTTAATTAAAAAATTGAAAATAAAATCAATCATTAATCGATAAATATCATGATGCTATTAAGTAATGTTTTTAATTATTTAAGCAAAAAAGAGATCCATTCATCTGATTCATTATTTTGTAAAATAAAATAGATTCAGTGGTTTAATACTGGCTTTTGTAGAGAAGGGTGTTATTTAAATTGAAGAAAAATAAATCTTATTCATATAATATAAAAACATTTAATTAAAGATGACAGAAAATGAATTTAAAAAATGTGCTTATAACAAATAAGCGTTTGTTGCTACTATTCTAGCCCAGCCTGTGCATTAAGATGTACCTGTTAGAGTAGTGTCATTTTTAAAACTTAAAAACCTCAATGGAAGTTAAATTAAATTAGTAAAAGAAACTTCAATGAAATTTAATAGTGTATACCACCCAAACTATTTTACGCCTTGTTCTCTTAACAACAATTTAATTAAGTTTAGTTCAATTAAGTTCAGTTAGGTTAAGTTAAGTTAAGTTCAGTTAAGTTCGATTATGTGTAGTTATAAATTTACACTAAATTAATTTCAGTTAAGTTCAGTCAAGTTAAATTCAGTTAAGTTACGTTCAATTCAACTTTCAGAAGTTGAAGAGAACAAGGTATTACCCATCTCTTTTCTTAAATCCAATCCAATTTCCTAAAAAATTATATTAATAAATAAAAATGTCTTCGAGGAGGAAGGGATATTAATCAACTTGAATTGAGTGTCCATATCATGAGAATTCTCTAATTATTGCTTCTGATTATGTGTTTATCATCATATTCCTCACCTTTAATTAAATATTTCTTTTCGATTTATAATTATACAACATGAATTATTTTTTACAGTTCTTTTTGTTTATAAGATAGAAGAAAAGACATTGATACATTGTACTAGGGCTCAATTTTCTAAAGCAGAAGAAATTGAGATATTTGTTCTTAATAATGTATTATAAATCATGTGCCCTCCTTCCTTTTCTCCTATATTTATTTTTTATTAGTTTTATCATGTATAGAAAGCTTCCCAATTAATTATGGGGATTGATAGTCTGTATCCATTGCCTAAATTCCATGTACATAAAAAGTTAGGAAGCTTATATATATACAAATTAAAACTGAGTCACTACTTTGTAGTTTGTATTCAACACCCTTTTGTGTACAGCCCGGTTCAATTGAAATTTGATGGTACATGTACCATTATCGTCTCGTATTATGATAATCTATTTTTATTTTGTAGTCGTCCTTTTTGTTTCAGTAGTTTAGATGTGCGTGTTGTAAGAACAAAATTAACTTTTTCAGATCCATCGCAATTTTTTTTAATATACATTTTCTCAACCCTTCAAATTATACGATTGCAAGAAAAAATATAGTGACAAATTAAAATGAAAATAGAAAAAGACAATTTAACGTATATGATTCGAAAATGGGCTTACATTATAAATTTCGGAACACGAAAGCCTTCAAATAAAATTGAGATGATCTAATATTTTTCTCCATTCCATTCAAAATTAAGGTAACTTAGTTAAAAATAAATTTTTCATTATTTTATCCCTTATCATCATTGGATCAATGATGTGATGATTAATTTAATAATGATAAAAAACAAAGTAAAATGAACTTCGTTAAAAACAAAGTCATAACCAATCATTAAATTAAAAGCCATGTGGGGATTTTGAAAGATAATTTATTTTTACTTTTACTTAAAAACAAGAATGGCATTTTTTGCTTTCTACATAAAATTTTTTGGTGTTGAAAAAATTTAATATATATGTTTTTACATTTGTTCTTCTACATGATTTAAGACAAATCATATTATACCACGTATATGACATTTAATTGATGGTTTTTGCGGGTATTTCAAAAGTGACCATGAAAATTAATGGAAAATAAAACGCTGTTTGTTTCCAAGAAAATATTGTATAAAAACCATATATCACTCAAATAATAGATCGTAATTAGAACCAATGTGCTCCACCTACATAGACTTTTAGACTACGCGACGACCTGTGGAGGAGCAAGAGGCCTTTTTGCTAAGGCCTTTATCATCTAATTAAACTATCACCGACAATTAAATTTGTTCATCGAGCGGGCTGAACCGGGCTTAATCGGACTTTGCATAAAAAACATCAACTCAAGTCCAACCCAGTCCACATTTTAAAATTTCGGATTCGGATTGGGCTTAAAAAGTTATATATATATATATATATATATATATATATATATATATATATATATATATATATATATATATATATATATGGGCCTGGCTCAGGTCTGTTTGGATATGTATATGAAACAAGCTTATTCCATATAATATCGAGTTTCAATGGGTTCTGGTTCAGACCGAATTTTTTTTAAAATACAATCAAAACCCATCTCATAAAAACAAACTTGAATTGGGATCGACGGTACCTCGACTCATGAACAGATCTACTGACAACACAATAATATAACAACAATTTGACACTTGGAAAACACAACTTCCGAACATATGAAAATTGTGGAAAATGCACAAATAATGCAATAATGAAAAGAAACATCATGCTTTATACTTAGAAAAATGAAAAAAGAAAAAATTGTAACGCCATTTTAGTTTAGAATATTAATTTAGCGGAAACTATTTTCTAATAATAAAGAAACAAATTCTAAACTTTTATTATCTTCATAAATCCGACAACTTCGTGCAGAATTTTTATGAATACTAATTTCCGATACGAAAACGAAACTTAAACGATTTAGAAGTTTATACTACCCCATTCGTTGCATCTACAACGCTTAATGATAAAAATTTCATTGCATTCTTGAATTAATCGATTTGTATCTTAAAAATCATAAACTCTGTCCAGTATTATATATTAGACCTGTTCGTCGGATGGGCCGAGCCAGGTTCGGGTTGGGCTTGGCGGGCTTTTTAATAAAAGTATTAACCCAAGTCCGGCCCAAGCTCATACTTTAGAATTTCGAGCTCGGGCCAGTTTTGGGCCGGGTTTACAAGTTAATTCCCAAGCCCGGCTGGGCTCGTGAATATTTTTTTTATTATAAATTTTTTTATTAAATTAAATAGAAAAAATAGAAAATAAATTAAAATATATTTAAATTTTAAACATAATTGCATTGTTTACTTAAAATCTTTAATGTTTGGTAAAATTCATTGCAATCAATTATATAAATTTAATAGTATAAAATATAAAATTTTAAAATAGTTATAAATTTAATGTATAAATATACAATAAAACAAATAAAATTATTCGTCGGGCCGATCCACAATAATTCGAGCTTTGACGGGCTCGTGCTCGAGCCGGATTTTTGAAAAATAAGTGTCCAAACCCGACCTGTTGAAGCGGGCTAGGGCCAGGCGGGTACCCCGACCCGCGAACAGGTCTACTATATATATATATACTGTTTTGTTTTGTTTCATTTTTACAATTTGAAATATAATTCCCAATCTATAAATATATAAATCCAATCTACGGCTAAAAAAAGTCTACACGCACAAATTTAAATGGTATACCCAATCAACGGTGATGAGGCGCAGAACTTGTGTTTTCCGGAAATTATCTCCCACACAGAATCATCTTAAGCAAATAGGTTCGCCTTCGGGGAGAACTACCGGGACTGTGTAGTTTGAAGGCCAAAAAATCGACGCTTTCGTCTCTGCCAGAAACCAGAACTACTTGTGGAAAAGAAAATGGCAGAGGACCATGAGAAGAGATTCCACTCCATTATGGACAAGCTCTTTAGCTCTCCTAAATCTGTATCCGCTCCTTCCAGGTTTCTGTTTCATTCTTTTTCAGTTTGCTTGCTGATACGACTTGAAAAGGATTTCCAGTTTTTTTTCTCTTCCTAGAGTTTAATATTTTTTTTAATTTCTGTCTTTAATTCACTGTTATGATTTTTTACATGTTAAACATGCGATTTATAAGCTGTTTAGTATGTGTGATTCAGCTTGGTTTAGGTTTTTCCCTAATCTGGATATGGTTCTTCGAATTCCCGTGCAATTTTAATTTGTTCTATGCGTTTAGCTGGAGAATGAGCTGTGTTATTTATATCAAGGGTTGGAGCTGGTAGATAAATAATTTAGTTATGATTTGTTTTTGTTATTTACTTTCCATGATAGTTCATCTAGAGCGGAGTCATCAAGGGGGAAAAAACGATCCCATCCAGAATCTGCATTGGCATTAGTGGAACCAAAGTCAAGAGGGGATGTGGTTGGGTTATCACAGCGTTCACTGGTTCCTGCAGAAGCTCCCTTATGTAGACCTTGGGACAGAGGGGATCTCATGAGGAGGATGGCCACGTTTAAGTCAATGACATGGTTTGCTAAGCCTCAGGTACTTTTTACTTTCTTATTTTTTCGTTTTTGAAATCTTGGAATACTTAATAGTTCGTGTACCACCATAAATCTGTTTCTAGTTTACTTCAGAACTGCATTTGCTGAAATTAAGATGCTAGCTTGAAAGGAATTTGAATTGGGACAAAGTAAATTTTACTCAACTTTGATAAGATCATTGGGGACTATATTTTCCTTGCTCATGGCTTCTTTGTTAACACTGCACATCAATAAGTTTTCCCAGGGATGAATATACATAAAAATGAGGAAATTTTTTAAAATCCTGCAAACAGGAAATTTTTTCGCCTGGAAAAAGATTAGTTGTTCCTATATGGTATCCCTTACTGTGCTTTTGAAGGTTTCTTTTTCTTTCCTGATCTCTACATTTTTACATTTTTTAGGGCCTTCTTTGTAGGATTGAATGATGATGTAATCCAAATAAAAAGAGCAGTATGCAATGCTAGCTTTTGGAATTTTCAAAATAAATGGGTTGTACATACATCTTTGGAGAAGTGTTCAGTAATTTTCTTTGGTCATATTTGCTTTTCCCTGTATATTTAAAACATTTTTCTCTTCCTCCCAACCCCTCCTATGCTTCACTTGTAATGTAATAGCTAATACGTTTTAAAACCACAACATCAATATTAGGTGGTGAGTGCTGTGAATTGTTCTAGAAGGGGATGGATCAATTTGGATGTGGATATTATCGGCTGTGAAGCATGTGGAGCTCGCCTCCTTTTCTCTGCTCCATCGTCTTGGACGCGTCAGCAAGGCACGTAATACTACTATTATTTGTTACTGCTGGGATTTATAACTAATGCAGTGAATAGTGACACGGGTTGTATGGCTTTTGAATTTGAATTTTTTTTTTCCATGTTTTCAGTTGAAAAGGCAGCCATGGTATTTAGCTTAAAGCTTGATAATGGACATAAATTACAATGTCCTTGGATCAATAACGCGTGTGATGAAAGATTGGCAGAGTTTCCTCCCACTCCACCTCCAGTGTTAGTTGATAAGTTTAGAGAACGCTCTTTAGCTCTTATGCAACATTCAGCCCTTCCTGTGATTTCATCTGCAGCTATTGAACGCATGAGAAGTACCCAGCTGGAAGATTTTCTTAGACAGTCTGATATATTGGATTATGGCAATGGATCAATCAGCATATCTCAAGTAGAATCACTTTCAAATGAGAATGAAACTGATTTATCTAGCTTCTATTATCAGGTTCAGTTGTTTCTAGCTTCTTTTTATTTATTCATCTGTGGACTATTTATTTTATCTTGTGGAATTGTTATCGTGATTTGTTCACAACAGCTGTGTGTTTGGGTACAATGGATAGATTTTGAAATTACCTCAGTGTCATGTTCATTGCAATTATTTGTTTGAACAATATGGCTGCTAGAGCTTATTATTGTTCCATTTGTCCTTCAAAATGCCTTTTTGCTAGTTTTCATTTCTTCAGCATGGTAATGATTAATTTACTCATTTACAGGCTTTAAAACTCATAGGTCTATGTGGCTGGGAACCACGATCACTGCCTTATTCTGTTGATTGCAAGGACAGAAGAAAGCAACTCGTTCAGGAATCTGACACGATGAGTCCATTACATATAGTTAGTGGACAAAATACGAGCATAACTTTTAACACTTCCTCTGCAAATGAGAATGAAGAGGCATTGGAAGACTTCAATGAACCTAGTGGACTCAGTGTTGATCCTCAATCCGTGGTTTTAGATTGCAAACTTTGTGGTGCTAGTGTGGGGTTATGGGCGTTTTGTATTGTTCCACGGCCTCTGGAGTTGCTTAGGTTGGTTGGTTATGCAGAAGCAAGTAGCCTTGGGCAAGATTCAAGCAATGGACATAAGGTTGCTGAGAGGGGAACCATTGTAAATTCTGCCTTGAATGATTCTTTATCTTGTACAGACAGACCATCAAATTTAAATTTAACAATTGCGGGGGGTCCCCCACCAACTAGACAGAACTTTAAAGCAACAATTTCACTGCCTATTATTGGGCGGAATTTAAGGGCCAGGTTTTCTTATGACTCCAATTTTAGAGATCGTATATGCAATGACCAGGAATCACAACCTGAAATTCAAAACAAGAACTTGTTTTTGGAGTTCACTGATGCGGTAGAATCTAGTCAAAGCAAACAATTCTCTCATCCAGAAGCTGAGGGCAACTTAAAGAGTCTGGAAAGTGGTGAAAAATGTTCTGCAGGAATGGGTATCTCTGGAGAAGGAAATCACGATTCCATTTTGGAATTCCCAGAAGAGAACAGACACAATAAAATTCAAGATTTGGATCAAAGTAATAATTCATCTGAAAATGCACAAAATGTTGGCACCCTGAATCCACTAGATCAAAGTTTTGGTTGCAATCAAGTTGCAATGTCACACCCTGGCGCTAATGTCATCACTGGCAATGAGAGTAGTATGCATGATACAAACATCCAAAACTTGTCAAGGACTGAAGGAAAAGGTGAGAAAATTATGAATAACAGGGTGCAGGATCCCGGGATCAGTGAAACTATAGCCACTGGGAAAGGTAATCAATGGTCAACTAGTCTATCTTACTTCTTAGGTGATTATATTTTGATTTTGATATGTCGTTGCTTTTCTTCTCCTCAAACAAAGGTCTCAACATAAATGTGTATGTGGTTATAATGAATTTCAAGGTAGTGTAGATTCTTAGAAATTATAGGGATAGTTCTGCTAGGTTTATTTTTGTCAGTTGCATCTGTTCCTTTTTGTGCAAGGTGAAACAGTTGTGAAGCATATCGTTTCAGAAGCATTTTTCTGTTCAGAAATAGGAACCAAAGCCTAACATTTTTCTGTTATCAGTTGGACTTTTTAAGACCTTTTATGAATAACATATTTCTGCAATCTCAGAACCCATGGGAAGCCCAGTGTTTCCAAGGATAACATGCCCGGTGTTAAACAGTTTCGAATATACATTCACGAAGGCTTAGGAAATTGATGATAACCACCATAATCTTGATCGACTACATATTTTCCACATTTTTTGTTGAAGTTTTGTTCTGTAGTTCATAATATTGAACCTTTTTTACATGCTATTGATGAATATGCTGTTAATAATGAACGTGTGTCCAACCTAAACATCTGAAAACTGTGCTAAGTGTATATTTCAGGAAGGGAACCCAAGCGAATATCAGATGAGGCAATGGAATTTGATCCTATAAGACAGCACAGACATTTTTGTCCCTGGATTGTATCAACAAACAGTGGAGCAGCTGGCTGGCAGCAGACACTATCTGCGTTATTTCGTCAGAAAGAACATGAAAGCCCCTGTGAAAAATCGCCGTCACCCAACTCCGTGATTAAGGTATGAGAATATTATGCTATTTACTGAAGAATAGGGGTTCTCCTGGTAAAATAATGGTGTTAAGAGGTGTTCTAGATGGGTAGTCTAGATGAATAGTGGATCTTGTTAGATTTTGCAGCTTCCCACCTATGAATATGCAACAGTAAAGCACAAGTGAAGTTGAGATTTGAAAAAAAAAATGTAGGGCACAGATTTAATTGTGAAAATAGTTTGTTCATATGCTGGTGAATGGTGATGAGCATGACATAGTCTCAATAGTCAGTTGTTTTTATGATGATCCTGGTAATGAAGATGGAATTTGCAATATTAAACTATTATATTAGTTCATTCTATTGGGGTTGTATTTGGGAATTTTTCCTGGTTATTGATGAAGCAAGGCATTTGAGTGGTTAATTTTGTGATATGTTAGGTGGATGATCCAATTACATCAGTGAGAAACCTCTTCAGGACTCCATCTGCAAAAAGAATGAAACCCACACCACAAGGATCAACCTAAAGCGCCAAGTTAAGCTCATTAAGTTGCCTAAAGCATATTGATATTCCTCTTCCTCTTTGTTATGGTGGCTGCTGATGATGTATTGCAACTCCTTGTATGATTATTGACTGTTGTATCATTTAAGTATGGCTCCGGAGTGGCTTCACAGATCGTGCAGCCTGAGTATTTTTTTTATTTACTCTGATGATTTTGCTAATGGCAAAGAAAAAATATTGCAAGATTTTGGCAGGATTAGCAATAGAATTTATTCTTGCATGAAAATTGTATCTCATTTATTGGGAGACATAAAACAAAGAACTAGGAAGAGTTCTAACCAGCATTTGGTATTATTCCATCAAACCACTACAACATGGTCTGTTAAAGTCTCTTGCTGCAACTTTGCTCACCAGGTAAATGTTTACATTGCCCAGTCAATTTTTAAAACATGTCTATCTAGCTACACCGTGTTTGTAAGAAGATGCATAGCTCGAATATCCACAAAATCTAATATTGTACTTGCACATTTAAAAAGTTAAAATTGCAAAAAAAAAAAAAAATATTGTACTAATTTTGTTAGAAGACTACTGAACGTATCTTTTTACCCGTGGGAAAAATTGAAACAACTATTTAATAAACCAAAATTTTGTTATGGTTATGGTTAAGATATCTTTCTCAACAGAAAAATAAAATTAAGAGAAATTAAAGGAACTGCAACAATTTATTGCATGTAAAAGTTTAAGAGTTGTGTTCGTAGTGTATGGCCTCTGAAATATAAACTTCCCAAATACCAAGCTTCAGTTTGCAATTTCAATGGCTACAATTCCTTATCGTTTTCCCCTTTCCACAAGCAACCCTATTCTCACGAGGATCACTGTCGTTCTTAGTGGTGTAAAAGTAATGCATGTATGTACCGCAAACAATATATTGAGAATACTGACAAGAAATGCTAACTAGTTGATATAGTGTTAACATGGAAGCAAACATGTAATGTAAGTTAATTACGTGTTATGATTTGGACATGGATGTGGTGAAATCTCATCATGTAAAGTCATGCCTGTTATTGTAGATTTGAAAATTAAACTAAAGCTTAAACTAAAAAACTCTGAGTTCCCTTTTGCACCGGCGACCTCTATTACAGGGAAAAAAAAGTAAACTGCATTCATGTCAAAAGGTGGGAATGGCAAAATCTTAACAATATAAAATCTCCAAAACTGTCAGAAAAGGTGACGAAAGACACCCTTCAGTTCGAGTTTGAGTTCAATTTACCAACTCGGTGACAACTTAAAAATTCAAATATGGCAATTATTATACAGGGAAAAGGTTAGGAAAAGCCAATAGTTGTGTGCCTTATTATCACCCCACGCATGAAATTCTGTGCCATGATCTGCATTAAAGAATGAGCTTGAACATGGAAGCAACTTGTGTGTTGAAACTACATCCACAAGTGTTCTCGCCGATACTCTCTTACAATAACAGGCACGCTTGTAGTTGGAATCTAGAATAAGATTAAAAAAGCAGAGAATATATGACTTGCTGACTATATATCAACTACCAAGCATAAAGAAAAAGGAGACAGTAATTGTTACTAATTCAGATTGCTTTCTGAAGTTCATATACTAGATTAAGATTAACACTGCTGGTTTAGAAATGATAATGTACTTCAGCAGAGCCCCCACATGAAAATAATGTGATGACTCTGAAAATTTCTTGTCCCTATAATTTAGTAATTACACACACAAGCACATTATTGATTATCCATTTCAATCTATACAAAACAAAAGTTTAAGCCAATAAAGTTCAAAATCTGACCAAATGAAACACTTCATTTAAAAGCATCAGTTCTACAATTAATTTAGGATCATACACAATAAACAAAGGGAAAGATAAAAAACCTGTTTTTATTTTATTTTTATTCCGTCGATAAGGGACTAAAATGATAAGATTCAGACCCATGAACACCAAAATCATGTCAAAGGGAGAAAAGGAAACAATACAGCAAACTGTAATTTAGGCGTTTAGCATTTTTTTTAAGAGAAGAGGCTGCCAGATTTGTCAGTTGTAATAAATCACTATCCCGAGCTTTTAAAATTATGCAACCTAAAAAAATGGTAATCCAACATCAAATAAACAAAAGTTTACAAATGAAGCAAACCACAAATTTTTTTTAACTTAATTTATTTGTTTCATTCAAAGAGGAGCTCTTATAGATCCTAGTTGTTTTACCCTTCTAATCTTCTATACGGGGCGGAATATGATAATGTTTTCATAATACACAGCCAAAAAAAAGCACTGTTTGTGTCATATAATAGCGTACTAGCAGTGTAAAGAGTTTTGAAGTTATTTTGTTAACTGGCAAAAGAGTAGTCATTTTGTCACAAACCAAACCATAGTGTTCATCATACAAAATTGCAAAACCACAATTCTTTCCCAAAAAGAAGAAAAGCCCATAAAAAATGATCATAGATGTCTTATCATTCTTCTTTTTAATATCCTTGTATATTCCAAACCCACGAAATATCAAGATTTCTCAGTGCCTTGATGCTCAACCAAAATTGTGGCTGAAAAAGAGTATTAGAGATATTGCAGATTTTATGATACCAGATCAATCTTATAATTTTAGTCTAGAGAATATCATAAAAGCTAAAACACTAATTTAGTAATTCCTACTTTGTTGGCATACCATGATGATATTGCAACTTTTTAAAAGTAAGGATCTATTCTATTCAACTTATCCACCAACTAATTCAGTTCAGTACATATAAGTACCACATACTTATAAATTCACACTGAAATAAGTAAATTTCAGTTCAGTTTCAGTAACCTACAAATAAGTTGAAAAGAACAGAGCCTAAAAGCAAAAGCAAATAAATATGAAAAGTAATGACTTACCATGCCATAATCAGTGATGATCATGGAGACATATTCTGAAGGTGTAGCATCATACCTGTCAAAGCATAAGACCAATACAAGTACAATCAGCACCACTGACAAACATAGATCACCAGTTCTATTGCTTTCTTAAAAGTTGTTTTGTTCATTGATAAACTCAAAGCTTACATCAAATTTAGAAGCTGAAAATTTTCCTTATTGGCCAGGCTACCAAGGTAATTTACATCCTTTTTTCCAGGAACCTTTGCAATCGCATCTGGATCACCTGCGACCAAAATGAAATACTTTGTTTACTTTCAAAATAATTGATGCATAACATGAAGAAAACTGCATATATTTGGTACCTAGTTCATTTGAGCAGATAGAATCAAGTTGAACCCTTTCGTGAAATTTATATGCTTCGCAACATATTAGCACTGGGACATGGAATGCATGAGCAACCATAGCAACACATGCCGTACCAACCCTTGATAATACAGTTCCATTAGACAGCACGGAGGAAGCCCCGAGAAAAACTTTTGTGACTTCATGCATAATATAAGAGACAGCATTTATGTGAGTATATGTACAATTTAGGCCCTTTTCCACCAGCCTACGCAGTAAAGCTTGCCCTTCAAGATTAGGGCGTGAGTCCACTATCACAACCCGAAATTGTCTTCCAATCTCATACGCATGTAAAAGAATCATCTCAACAACACATGATGACCCATACGTGAGAAGAATATCCCCATCTCTGACCTTTGAAACAGCATGCCGAACAATCACCTTGTCAGCAAGCACAATCTTTTCATTTATGAAGCGATCAATATCTGAACACAGGGATACTTTTGCTTCTGATTCAGAGAGACTTAAAGGCAACTTTGCAATACGAGTCTTCAAAAACCTAATGGCATTTCCCATGCTCATGGAGAGTGGACGGCATTCAATCAGAAAAGAAACGAAACTACCAACTTTTGCAGTCAAATCCCTAGCAAGAGATTTTTCAGGTGGTGTAGAGTAATCTTTAATGACTTCCCTAAAAGCCTGGAGCATTGCGATGCAGCGAGCATTTCCCCCACTAATATCTCCAGCCAAATACTGTAACCCTACCTGGAAAAAATGCATATTTAAAGCAGGATCATACCACATTCCAAGCCAATATTATAAACGATACAAATCTAACGAGTGTTCCAAATGAAGAGCCCATTTATGAGCTGGAAGCCTGGGACCCTAAACATGCATCTACACAATCATCTAGATGCAATAAGCTAATACTTTGCCAAAGAAAAGATGTAAGATACAATAAGGTGACACTCAGGTAACTCTTGCAATGTACATTACAGAACTGGGATAGTAGCAAAATAATTAGCTTTATGAAGGCATGGATTGATATGGTGGAAGGTGCGCTGGTCATGAAAATACATCAGGCTGTTTAATTAAACAGTAATGTAAACGTTGGTTTAAGCTAGCTTAGATGCATGCCCAACCAACCATTTGTCATCTGTCCACCGCTTTTTCTTTTTGCATATCCATTGTAAATCAATAGAAAGCTAGACAGACGAACTTGACAAATTCATTATCTAAATAAAGTACTACCTTGTAAACAGCAGGATGCATCGGATCAAGTTGAAAAAATTTTGACTCCAGATCAGGAAGCTGAGATCCATGTTCATACTGAGGTAAATGCCGAAACAACTCAACTCTATTCCTAGCTTCAGTTTGATTCACCACTGCACGCCTTTTAGCCTTATCTACTCGACTTTTATCATCAAACTGCATGCGAGGTGGAAGAACTTCTCTCTTCTTCTCTTTCTCAGGTGGACGGTCGATTCCTTTCCTCTCAGAACCTGCAACAGAGGGTGCAGGAACATCTTTCTTCTGTGACGACTGTTGCTGCTTCATAGGTTTACTTGTAGCAGCTCCTTCAGTCGCAGTAGCACGTTTACTGATAGCTTCTCCTGCATGAACTGTATCAATGTATAGTTACCACTTGTGCACATTGTTTAAAAGTATAGATAGTGCATATAAAAAAATATAAACTGCAGCACAGTAATGTGGTGTCTAATATGAAAACGAAAAACAAATGATGTATAAAGATGAGAAGATTATTACTTATCAGTTTAAGAACCAAATTCAGTAACATGTACATGCTTATAAATTTATATAGATACACAGTACACACAAATTCATATACACATTAGTATATCACATGTGACTTGGAGTCAAGTTGTTCAACCAGACATAAAATTGCTGACATTAAGGCATTCAGAAACTTTAGCATGACAAAATTGGCACAAGTAAAAGCAAGGGAAGCACATCTATGAACCCATTAGCAAATGAATACACTGGTATATTACTTCTAAGTTCAATATACCTATGTGAAAGTAGGAGGAGATCATCTAATCATTTAAACTAAAAAGATTATATCAAACCTTTTGCAGCAGCTTTAGCAGCCCTCTGGGACTCCTGCAAAGCACGTCGTTCAGCCTTGGTGGTTTTTTCTTTCAATGGTTTTGAACTTGATGGTGCATTTTTTAGCTTTTCTGCGCCAGCCCCTCCACTTTTCTCTGCAAAAACTTTTCCTGATTAAACACAGAAAAATATGCTAGAAGAACCGTTAGAAATTCTCGCACGAAATTATTGGATTTAAAAATGGTTCAACAAGTTGTCAAACTGCAGCACAAATCTTACAAAAAAAACCTCAAACCAAATGAAAAATTACAAAATTTAAAAAGGTTTTCATAGGTAGCAGTATGGTTCAAAAGAGCAAGGGTCAACAAGATGTCAGTATGAACTTGTCTTTATGACTTAATGCTGAAAGTAGTCTAGTTCAAAAAGTCAACTTGTAAGCCTATGAAAAAAGTGGCTTTGAATTTTATAGGACCATCGCAGATATAATGAAACCCTCCAAAAGACAAAAGCAGGAACCCACTAATAGACAATCGTATTCTTGTATAGCTCTATTAAGGTATGTATTTATGTAATAATTCACATTCCGCAATTAATATCAAAATCAAACTCACATCATAATCTGATAAACCCAACATGGCATAAATAAAAATTGGCGTAAAATCTTCAGCCCCTAAAAAACAAAGTTCAATCAGTCAGGGACTAGCATGGTGCATAATTTGTTTCGATGGTAATAGGAAATATATCGTAATTCTCAACTTGCTTCGACCGTGCTTGAATATGAGTATAAAAGCAATACAGATCCAAAATAACATTTAAAATAATAGCTAGAAGAGAACAAGAGACATGATGAATATGTATCTTGTGAAATGGATTACCAGGCAATGGAATAGGCTTTTTCACGTTAGCTTCCAGTTTCTCCGACGTAATCGAAGTTAAATCAAAGCCGCCTCCAGGAAAGCTGGATGCAAATTTAGCAGAATGGCTCCTGCGAAACCAACCGGGAGAAGATTCTTCAGAGAATTCTCCATCACTAATCCTACTTGAAGGCGGAGGCGATGTGCCAAGCAGCGACTCGGTTGGATTATAGCTTCCGACCACTGCAACGGAACCCCCACCGGCGTTAGGTCTGCGGAAAGCAGAATGCTCAGGTACGGGGAGAGGCGAGGTGGCGCGGTGAGTGAGATTATCGGAAAGATGACGAGGCGGAGGAATCATGACAGGGGACAAGGAATTGGTGACAGGAGAGTTAGAAATCGGCGGCGAGGTAGAATCAGGGGGGACAGATTGAGACCGGTCCGGTGGCAGTGAGTCGTTAGGAGCGAAGAATCCAACCTGGCGGACCCTAGGAACAACGCGCCAATTTCGGTGAGTATCCATAGAGGCTTGAATATCAATGGATAAATTTCCAGGTCCGGGAAGAGTAGAAACGATAAAACGCCATCGTGAGTGAATTGAAGAAGATGGCTAATCAATCATTCATGGCTTTGCACACTGTATAAGGGAACAAAACGCTGCGTATTTGCTAGGGTTTTCTTGTGAGTGATATATTCAGCCTTATTTTATGGCAAACCAAATCTTAATTATTACCAAAAAAAAACCAAATCTTAATTGACTATTTGATGTTAAATTCGAGATAGTATCACTATACATGATATAACAAATCCTAATTGTGGTACGTGTCTTTTACAATTTTCGATTGTAGAAACTTTGCTCAGAATTTTATTTCATTTATTTCAAGTTTTATAAAAGCTAATCATTTAGTTCATAACATTGTTAGAGTTATTTTTACGATGAGATAATGGATGTGTGGTTATCAAATACATCTCGTTGTGTTTATTCTAAGAACAAGTCCAACCATTTTTCCCATATTTCATTCCCTAAACCTCATTTTGCAGGATCAACAATGATTTTGCTACAATCATCTTCCCCATTTTTCATTCCTCATTTCAGATTCTTATAAAGTAATAATATTTTATTATTATTATATTAACATCCTTACATCAAATCTATTCTCAATAACCAAAAAAGTATTAAACACATTAAAATAAATCAAAACTAAAAAATATATTAATATAATAATCATTCTCCATCTTGGGAATATACAATATGAGGAATGGTTGAACTTGATCATTCCCCATATTCATTCCCCATTTTAAGGAAATCCCCAAAATGGGGAACCATTGGAGTTGCCCTAATTAATTGAACATATTTAAAAAAAAACTTGTTTTCTTCAACTTCAAAGTAACCCCGTAGTTGCCTCAACAATAAAAAGTGTATCACTTTGTTCTCTCAATGCCACGTGTCAGCTTCTGATTGGAGAGAGAAAATTAGGAAAATTACATATTTGAAAAGTCAAACAAATCAGAAGCTCACACGTGGCGTTGAGGGAGCAAAGTGGTGCACTTTTTTATAGTTGAGAAAGCTACAGGATCATTTTGAAAATTCAGCGGAGCAATAGATTTTTTTGAAAGAAATTCAAGTAACTACTGATGCATTAAGTCTTTTATTTACGAACTAAAACTAGTTGCTTTTAATCTATCTAACATATGTTTAATCATCTCTAACATGTGGTAATTAGTAAAATTCATCTCCTGTGTGTGTGGTGTGTGTGTATGTATATATATATATATATATATATATATATATATATATATATATATATATATATATATATATATAAGGAATGTAGTATGATAAAAAGTGTGTTTTAAAAGACGTCATGTGCTAGTCGAGCTGCTAGAAGTTCCATAAGCTTGGACGGAGATTAACTAGTACCTAGGGAAAAGTTAAGTGGATTAATATAATTTTAATATTTATTAATGAATTAGAATAATAAATTTAACCAATACATTATTTTTTTTTAAAAAATATTATCAATGCAGTTAACACTTTTTGTATCTTTAGCAACATTATTTTTTAGCTTTGACAATACTATTCTAAATTTTAACAACACTCCGTGTTTTGACTATTTTGAATCATCCAATTATATAAAATTGTGAAGTTGTTTAAAAAACCCCACGACTAAGGTTTGAAAATATTCAATCAATGGGACAAAGAACTTTATCAATAAGTTTGAAAACTTCAATTTGTTGTATTGATTAAATTTTTCTTCATTTAATGTGAAATTTTAATTAAATTAGTTAACAAGTGAAATGAATTAAATTTGAACATAATAAATTTTAATGCATTTACAATCTCTGAACTTGTTTAAAACATGTTATTCTCAATTAGAACAAATAACTTATTGTATTATTTTTTTAAAATGTGTAACTTCACACTCGCATCATCATGTGCCACTTTATGGTTAGTTTGACTTTTAAAAAATATCATTTAGTCTGATTTTCTTCACTCCAATCAGAAACTGACACGTGACATTACTGACACGTGATATTAAGGGGTAAATTGATACTCCCTCCCATGGTTTTGAAAACCGTATCGGACCAGTCGGTCGGACCGGGTCTGACCAGAACCGACCACTGGTCCGGTCAGTTTTCACCCGGTTCAATCGAACTCAAGACCTTCAGCTTGTTATCAATTATGCCAACCATTCAACTGCAATACTTATTTGATATATATTTGTATTATATTTCTTTTATAATATCTATATAAAATTTTTACTTAGTTTTAAATTACATATTTACTTTATTTATTTAGTGTATAGTGTAAATAAATTCACCATATTTTATATAAATAATATTTTTTCAATTTTTAGAAAATCTA
>CATIWQ010344396.1:0-12206 GCA_949673415.1 Euphorbia schlechtendalii | reverse complement strand
GATGAAAGATTTCAAAAAGATAAAGTTTTATCTTGGTTTACAAATTGAACACCTTGATAAAGGAATTTTGATACATCAATCAAATTATAATCAAAAGATTTTGAAATGTTTTAATATGGACAAGGCGCATCCATTGAGCAATCCAATGGTCATACGATCACTTGATGTGAAAAATGACCCATTTCACCCTCGAGAAGATAATGAAGATATTCTTATCTTTATTATATGATCAGTACAAACTTTATTATATGATATTTGGAAGTGGTCTTATCTTTGGAAACTTGTGTTTTTTTACTGTCATCCTAACCTTTACTAGCATGGAGCTCTAAGACCTGATGAGCTATTTTCAACTACTCCTGAAAAGTATGTTCAATTTTTTTTCTATTTACTCTTGATTTGATGCATTACAGTAATAAATCATGGTGACAAAAATTTCTTATTGACCTGAGTTGGATCCGAGATATAGTATCTAATTCATTTACCCATGCTTCATACTTACTAGTATTTGTTGACTCTGCTGAAGAGGAACTAAGTGATAACATTCTTCTTTTGTTATTCTATAATGCAGGTTGTGAATCTGCTTATGAGGATGATGAGAGCAATGCTTCACACACATGGCCAGTGGTTTAAACTTCAAATGTGTAAAGATCGGTTTGGGAATCTTTTGGAAACACTACATTTTTAGTAGCATTATTTTTAGTTTGTATAGTATTATGTATTTTTTAGTTCTCGTTTGAATTTGTATACAATTGAATATTATGCATTATGAATTATATAAAAGAAATGAATTTCAATTTTTTTGAATTACGGCATTAATTAAGTGTTTTACAAATGTGTTGCAATAACCTCAAAAATTGTTTCAAATGCAATATAAGTGTTCTTCAAAATGTGTTGCGAAAACTGGACTTGGTGTTGCAAATATGCTAAAAGTGTTATAAGAAAAGTGTTGCGAATAATCAATAAAAGTGTTGCGAAAAAAACTAACGGATGTTAACGTTGACGGCAGTGGGTATTTTTTGCAACACATTAGAAGTCGTTGCAAGTACTAAAAAAGTGTTGTGAAAAGTCACTTGTTGCAACACATTTCTTAGTGTTGCGAAAGAAAAAAATGTGTTGCGAAAATGACTTTTCACAAGGGAAGCATCACCAACGACTTTTTTCATGGAAAAGTGTTGCGACAAGTGCTTTCGCAACACTTTTGACACTTTAGGCAACCTTTTTTCATTGTTGCGACAGGCCATCTATGGCGTAGTGCGCTATACATGGGATGAGATTTATCCCATCCCATGTAGAGTTTTAGGGGGAGTCTATCACTCCCCCTTTTCCCCTATAAATAGGCTTCTAGCCTCTCATTATTTACACACACCAAAAAGCTTTGAGCTTGTTTTCTCTCTAGTTTCTACTCTCCTCTTCTTTTGTTGTGCTGGATCCTCCATGAGTTTCTCCAAACAAATTGAAGAGTTCTTTTAGAAGGCTTAAAGTTTAAGTGAGTTTTCTATTTCGGATTTTCGGGTTGATTTAGAAGTAGTCTAGCAACTGCTATTAATCGATGGTTTCTACCTCTTTGAGGTTTTGATCGGTGAAGATCCATGTGGATCAAGTCATAGAGGCTATCCTAGTTTTGAAGCCTGTGCTATCAAAATTTCTCCAAAGGGAACGTCGCTACCAAAAGAGAGATTAAGCATGCATCAACTAGTAATGCTTTAATCTTTAGATGCTAGATTTCTTTTATATATTTTATAAACCTAAAAGCATCTACGGAACCTTTTAACCTAGATTATAACAATCATGGCATGCTTAAGAGATTCTCAAGTTAATTTTATGTTTTTGAATCTCCGTCTTGCAACCTATACTCGTTCAATTATTGTCTTGATTAACCCACAAGCACTACTATAGTCACCATAGTTTGTTGGAGTTTTATTAGTTGAGGGAATCCGATGGTTCATTAGGTTAAAAGGAGTCCTATATGTAGCTATTTTTATACAAAAAAAGTGAAATATATTATTGATATTGAAATTTTAAATTACATTTTCACTGATACAAAAATCAATAAAAATATCTTAGCAAAATCAAAATAGCATAATCATACCATGTTATGTGATAAGAAAAACTTGACACAATGGCAAAAAAACACATAAAAAAATTAAAAACAATAAGCTCCACTTTACATTATCAGAGATCCAGAACCAAATAAATTCCAACATAACATATCAACCACTTTCGCAAATATGAAGTGATTTTGCTTAAAAGAGAGATCTAGGTACATAATATGAAAGATCAACATATATTATTAACAAGATTCATATGGAGTCCAACTTAGCGATAAAATTATCAATGTTGTATTGTGTAGCAACAGATCCACAATTGAAGAAGACGATAGCATAGAGAAAGTTAAATAATATATCAGATGTAGATAATTCAACGCGAGATACAAAAAATATGAAACTATAAGAGACCAAATACACAAAAAAATGGTTGGGATGAGGAAGAATAACGCATTAAAAGCCGAAACTAATTTAAAGAAAATAGAAAAGAAAAAGTATGTAAAGAGGTGAGGTAAGGGAAAGCAAACATAGGTAGTAAATGATGTTTGTCATTAGTGTGAGTGAAAGAGCTATATAGCAATGAATTCATTGTTTACATGTTATAATTGTATATTTTGTCTTCTCATCTTGACAACTTTTACCAAGTGTCGTTCTAAATAACTTTAACTTATTACTAAAATCCTTTTCAACTAAATAAAAATGTAACAGTTTGCCCAATTGCATCGGTTGATTATTGAAGATAGAAAAATCACGATAATACATATTTGAAAAATCAAATCAACTACAATTTGGCATGTGTTGTTGAGGAAAAAACTGATGCACTATTGCTGAGAACAAGGGCTAACCGTAAGAAATCATATTAACAAAATAGTGTCAATCTCACGGAAATTCAAATGGGAACCGTTTCCTTGAAAACTCTTCTCCCGCAAAACTGACATGTATCCCAAAAAATTACATTTTACTTTTACTTTTCTATTTTGTAATAGTTTTTGGGAAACATGTCATTCATTAGGGAGAAGGTCCTTAGGTACATTTAGATATATTGTGATCATTGGTCAAATAAATATTACGGGTCGATATGTAAATTGATAAGTAACTAATAAATTAATTATTCAAATAAAATATAATGAATTTATATACTTGAATGACATAAAATTGTGCTAGCTCAATTGTTGAACATTAAAATTACAAAACTGCATAATTCTTCATTTTCAAATAATTTTTCCGAATTTATTATATGTTACTATTAAGGGATAGGCATTTATACTCTTTTGACAAGGTCTCACAAAAGCCCATAAGTAAATAATGGGCATGGAACTTTCCACCACAAGAGGCACACAAGCCACACAAACACCCCACTTATTAGTTTTGCAATGTCATATAAAATCGTAACGATCAGTTACCGGTCATTGATTCGTTCAATTTGATGTAACATCCAAATTTCGGAAATCGGTACAAACCTGATTGATTTTTGGTTAAAATTGGAAAACTGGATATGTTAAACCATCACGTTGTTGAACTTTTTGATTAAATGATCAATTCGTAATCTAGTAACCTTGCCAATCCATTGTCCTGCATAATTTTAATAACGTTAATTTAAGGATCAAACTAATAAAGAGAAGACCAGTTTTCTTGATAATGATAACATGTTATGGTTCAAAATGACGACCGATCGAAGAAAGCATGGTAATATAAGAAAAGAATTAAGCTAACAAGTATTTGTATTAATTATGTAAAAACAAACTTCATTTACATTTGTAGAGTAGCATATTGAACTGAACTGATTTTTGAGACCAAGTAAAACAGGGCCTAACGGGCTTCTAGTGCCGAAAATGTGACATAATTAAGAGAATGAGAATGAGGAGTTATTGGACTCAGATGAGTAGAAAAAGTTGGTTGTTTAGGAGTGGCCAAATTGTGAGACTCATTGCTAAGAATTGAGACAATATCAGACATAGTTGGCCTATCTTCTGGATTATCCTGAATGCATAACAATCCCAATTGAACACATTTCATAAGATCTTCCATTGAATATGATTCTTCCAATATTGGATCCATTAACTCTTTGCATCTCCCACTCCTCCAAATTTCCCAAGCCTTCACAATTCCATATATACTGGTCAAACATATTATATTACCGAAAAAGTTCGAAAAACAATAACAACTGCGACTACACTAATATAAGTATTGTGAGAATCGCTTCCTCGAAAAAAAATTGTAGACACTTACATGACCTAATAAAGTAGTTGAGGTTTCAGAACCTTCAAAAGAAAGATTTTGTTTGCCGTTTACTATCTCCAATATAATTACTCCGAAACTGTATACATCAGACTTTGTAGAGAAAAGCCCATGTACTCCATACTCTGGCGAAATATAACCGCTGCATATCACCTTTTAGCTTCATTAATTCTCGATAATCAAGTACAACAATATGCATATTTATTGGTTAATGTGTGAACTTACTAAGTTCCGGCTACTTTGTGGGTTATTGTTCTTGATTCTTCATTGAATAAAATTCTTGCCATCCCGAAATCTGATATTTTTGGGTTCATTTGTGCATCCAACAATATGTTACTCGTCTTTAGGTCTCTATGAATTATTCTTAGCCTTGAATACTTGTGAAGATAAAGAAGTCCTTGAGCTATCCCTTCGATTATGTGTATTCGTTGTCTCCAATTTAGTAATCTTCTCTTTTCGGGATCTGCTTATTATGTTATATAATGAGTCAGTATGCAAATGTACCCAAATAACATAGAGGTAAAAAATTGGATTTTGTACTAACCAAAAATGAAGGAATCCAAGCTTTTGTTAGGCATGTATTCATATATTAAAATCTTCTCATTTTGTTCAATGCAACAACCTAAAATCTTGACAAGATTTACATGCTGAAGCTTAGAAATCAATTGCACTTCGGTTTTGAACTCTTCTAGGCCTTGTCCTGAGCTTGAGCAAAGTCTTTTTACCGCAATTTCTTGTCCTGACGACAACTTCCCCTTCATAAAATGAATATCATGTTAGAACAAGTAAAATTGTTTCGTATTTTCTTACAATGTAATGCAAGAATCTACCATGTAAACAGATCCAAAGCCGCCTTTTCCAATTTGATTTTCAGCAGAGAAGTTGTTTGTAGATCTTGCAACACATGAAAAATTGAGTAATAATAATTCATGATCTGTCCTGCCATCATTTCCACCTATTGCATCAGAGTACATTGGAAATGTTAAGAATCCAGTAAAATCTCCAACGATGCCAGGATTCCTATGTCTTCCTGCTAATATGGCAAATAAAAAAAGAGTTACACTTTGAATATTGGTGTCTTATGTTGATTAAAACATAGATAGAACAATGATCAAATAAATTACCTTTAGCTCTTCTAAATAAATGAAACCCCAATGAAATCATCAATACCAAATAGATTGCTCCAATTACAATCAACCACCATAGCTTTTTCACTCTTTCCCCACCTGGAAAAAAGAAGCATTTCAACGCTACATCAATCACAACACTATTCAGGCTAAAGGGTACTTTGCTAAGTCAATTTCTTCGTATGTATGAAAATTTATAAAAAATACTTTACCTGTTTCTGGAGCGCTACCACGAATATAGATCGAAACATTTCCTTTCCCAGTGAAGTTTAAAAGATCCTTTCCATCTCCATAATACAATTGACATCCAATCCCACCATCTTCTAAAGAAGAAAAGGCAACACATGAACAATTACTCCTGCACAAAATCTCACAATCTCCGAGACTCATACGACTAGACCCACTCGTTATCATTGAACTAGGCTTCGAGCCCTTTACCTCTGAGAAATCATTTCCATCTTTACACTGAAATGCAACTTGAGTGATGCAATCCGTTGGATCAAAAGCCGAAATATTACTACCACACATTGAATGATGCACAATCTCTATCCCTTGTCCTGTCATTGTGTACTCATCGATCGCCCCACTCGAAGTCAACACGAACCACGAGGATGTCGAATTTCCGTTGCTATTAAAAGCAAGGTAAACATCCTTTTCGGTTGATACGTAGCTGAAATTGTACCTTTCAGCTGAGCTTTGAAATATGAAGCTAAATTTCGTCCCGTCCCAAAATCCGATCTTTTGGTGTTTATCTTTGGCCCACATGTCAAATTCGGAAACGTTTTCAGGATTTACGCCAAGGGAAAACTGACCTCTGCTCGGCACAGATGGGCTAGACCAGGAGGAAAGATACTTTATTCTGGTGAAATTCGTGTCGAGTTCAAACATGCCTAGTCGCATTCCAGGCAAGAATGTATCAGTTGGGTAATGAAAACTCTGCCAGATGATTGTTTCCTCTTGCTTCAGGATTAGGTTACCGGAATCCAAAAGTGTTGCAATAGTGTTGTTACTTTTTGCAACGGAGCCTTGATTAACGAGAATTGGATCCAACCTACGGTCCGACATCTCCAAGTTTCCATCCTGTCTGATTTTTAGGACACAAGAGGAATCTATGAGAGGGTTATCTCGATGCCAAACCCAAATCGGTTTCTTGTCTTTGTCGATTCGGAACCAAATCCCTAAATAATGATTGGATAGTTCAGAGGAAGAAAAGAAACCCAGTTCAAACACTCCTCCAGCAGAGGTAAGTGTTTCATTGCTGTGAAGCTCTTGTCCTGGTTTAAGGCTGTCTGAAGCCTGGCATAGGCAGAGAAAAAGGCTGCATGTTCCATAAATGAGTTTTACTTTCATTTTATGAAATTAACATAATAATCTCGTTCTGATCAAAAGCAGCAGGAATTTTGATCACTAATATAGGATTCTGATGATTTTAAACAAATGGAACAAAAAAGGACGTTTTATACTTGACTATGTGACCCTAACTTTGGCTTGGTTAAAGTTGATATTGTTATCTTTTGTAACGGTCAAAGATTCAATGTTTTGTACTTTTTATTTCACCTGTGTTATTTCTTTGTGGTTAAAATTTTTTTTGCAAAGAATTGGGAATACTAGAAACATCGAAACAAGAAACAACATTCTAGTAAAGTTAATTTGTATTAAACGACAAATTAATGGTGATTGAACATACAAGCCTGGCCAATATAGTATAAAATATGGTTTAATATTAATTATGTGATACATAAATATACTCCTTCCCCAATTGTTTTTTGAACTTTTCCTTTTATTTTTTATTTATCGATCTATATTAATAATGCATTTTTCGTAACTTTATTTTTTAATTCACCCTTTTAGATGGTTATTTATTTATAAAATTATAAGTTGGTTATTAAAAAGAAATATAATTTCTAGTATAATTAATATTTTAATTACATTAACCAAAGTTTTACAAAGAAAATAAATAAGGAGATGAGGAAGCGGAGGAAGGATGATTTAGAAATTTTCAATAATTAATATGCTTTTTTGTAAATATGAATCATTATTTTATCCTTTATAAAATTAGATCAAAATTTTCATTACTTACCTAATGATGGAAATAACAAACTAATCAAAATTTACACTACTTATCTAATTATGGAAATAACAATCTAAGAGGCACCAAAAAACTATGGAGTAAACATTTATAACCAAAAATTTGTTAATCATGGTCGACTTAAGTAATTCTGTACCATACTGTTGAAAGTGTATTGGAGTACGGAAAGAAATTTAACTGAGATGAAATTATATTGGAACAAAATTACATGAGAACAATCAATACTTTTAAGGGGAAAATACAGAATTATGCTCTTTCGAGCCAAATATATATCAAACGCTCCATATAACAATTGAAAACTTGACTATGACAAAATATATAAGTCACCCCATCAAACTTAGTAACCATACGTGATTCCTTTTTCCAAATTTGTTTTCTAATTTTTCCATTCATCCCTTAAGGAGTATATTCTTTTGGCAAATATATGGTGTTTTATGATATTTTAATCATTTTATTTTTTATTTTTTCAATATTTTTCTATTTAAAACTACAATTTCTAGGGGCGGTGGTGGCAGGGGGTGTGGCTGGCTTAAAGCTTCACCCCAAATGTTGGAGGTTCCATGTATAGGTATCTTACATTTTCATCCTTCATTGATGAATTTTTGCAAAACTTAAAGTGGAGAATGAAGTAAGAAATGAAAGAATAAAAATAATATATTGAAACTTAAATGTGGAGATATGTTAGAAGAAAATTTAATAAAAAAATCATTAATGGGAATTTAAATTTGAGGTATATTTAATATTTCATTTTTTTCAATTCTGAGTCGTGAATTTTTAATTTATTTGTTAAGTTAAGATCTTTAAAAATCTTTTTGCTTATGTATAATTAATTTTCTTATGCTGTTTTCCTTTTCAATTAATTTTTCATTAATAACCCCTAATAAAAGTACAATAATAATAAATTTCAAATGTTATAAAAATTTGTGACTATTTTACGGTTAAAAAATAACATATTTGAGACTTTTTCTAAACAAATTGTACGATATTAATAATTTATTGGACTAATTTTTTTATAAGCTAAAATATATGGTTGTTACTCGACAATCGTCGACCAGAGAGCCCTACCTCACTTAGGGTCCTGGCTCCGCCACTGACTACTTCCAGTTACTATAAATTTCATTGGACCCTTATTTTTCCATATTTTACACAAATATTGAAAATTATTATTCCTCCCAAAACAAATTATTTTCCTTTCACGAAACCTATTTTTCTGTTGGAGATGATACATTTTTAATATAAAACTTTATGTAGTTAAAATTGTTAGAATTCTTTTTTGAATAAAGGACTTAATGTTCAAGTCTCTTACAAGAACTCAAAAGTCTTATTAAATTTATATGATCAATGTTTATAGTTATCTCTCCTTATTAGTTTTTCCTATAAATATATGTTTGTTATTCTCATTTAAGACTAATGATTCATAAATATAAATACATATTATCATATTCTCTCCATCTTATTTTCTTCTTTATTGTGTTGAACTAAAAGTTGTTTTACAACACGTTATCAGCACGAGTTTGCTCTATTTTAAAACATAAAAAAATTTTCATTTTTCTAGTTTTTTTCAATCTGCCTAGTCGGACAAATTTCAACTTTGCTGGAGTTTTAACCGTCGGATCGTCGTGAAAATTTGACGGAAGCTTTTTAACATCTATTCCTTTGATTTGACTATTGCGATCGTTGAGAAAAATTTTCTAACTATTTTTCTTTGTTTCGGCAGATTGCATATGGTAACAATTATTGGGTATTAGTCTATGTTTTGAGGTTGCAAATTTGTTGTATTTTTTAAACATAAATTTACTAAAGTTATCACTATCGAGATTATCAAAGAAACGCTCCATGAGGTAATTTTGTGCAAAGAAAAGGAGTAAGGTTATATTTAGTCTATTCTTATACATTATTGTTATGCTAAATTTTACGAAATTTGAGTTTATAGTATTTGATATAAAAGGAAAGAATTAATTTTCATATGTATAGAATGTTGAAAATTATGAATTATTTGATCATATAAGATCCTGTAGATCTTTGGTCATACAATGTGTAATGAAAGGCAAATGACATATTTACTTGATTATAAAAGATCCTGAAGATCTTCGAATAATATATTTATCGATCGACTTGTTTATATGGAAAGAAATTTATTGATAAGAATATAAATTTCCTTTAATATGTGCTCTTGTAATAACATGTGCCCCTGAAGCGGCACCAATATGAAAAAGTTTTACAAAATATGGTGAAATAAATGTATTGTATTTTATCGAGCAAAATAAGAGATTTTGATACATTCTCTGAAGTGAATGTAATATTATATCATGATAACAATTTTAAAGTTAGACGTGGTTGTAAATATAATAAACACCCGAACTGTAATCAAATCAATAATATAATAACCACCATAAGTGGAGAAGTTATATTGATAAATTTAATTATCACGAAACTGAAAAATCAAAGTTGACAGTAATAAAAATCACCTGAAGTGGAAAACTGGGTTGACAGTATATATAACAACCTGGAGTGGATAAATCATATCAATATGAATTTTGAGATTCACATTTCCATATAAATCTTATATAAGGGAATATGTTGATGGTGTTATATTTGAGTTTATTTAAAGATCCTGTAGATCTTTGTAAAAGTTTTGATAATATGTATATACATATTATTAGTTTAAATTAATATGAAAGTGATGGCAATTTTCACCTGAAGTGGAAAATCAAATTATTGTTAATAATAAATACTAGAAGTGCAATATCAAAATGAAATTTTTTGATCTAGGAAAAGAAATATTACCTCACTATTGATTGACATCAATACTAATGAAGCAAAGATTGTTTTATTTGTTACTGTGATATCGGTAACACAATTTATTGAATGCTCTTGAAGAGCTAATAGTTTTAATGTACAATTATACAAAGAGTTATTATAAATAATGCATTATTTTCCTCAAGTTCTCGCAGAAATTTAATCACAAATATGAATATTGTATTAAAATTGTGAAAGAGACATTAAAGAATGTCTTAAAAACCAGGTGTATTGATATGATCAAAATCGATGTAACTATAAACCAGAAGTTTATAAATTTATATACTTTAGAATTTGACAAGATAAACTTGATCATCCTGGTTCGAATTGCACATGAACATACATTGAAGAACCAGAAGTTTCTTCAACATAATGAATTGTTTGTGCTGCTTGTTCACAAGGAAAATTAATAATAAAACCTTCCAAAAGTAAGGTTGGAACTGAATCTCCAACATTTTTGGAACGCATACAATGTGATATATGTGGACCGATTCATCCACCATGTGGACCATTTAGATATTTTAGCACATGCTCATACTCAAAATGGTCTGGCAGAATCATTTATTAAACATCTACAACTAATTGCACGAACATTAATTATGCGAACAAATCCTACATCAATGTAAGAAAATGCAATAATGTGCCCATTATCTGTTAAATGTTTAAAGACCAACAAGTTATCATGTACTTTCCAATACAAATTAGATTTTGGTCATTAGCTTAATACATGTACATTTTGCAAAATTTCATATTGATGAAAACAAATATCCAAAATTAGGGGGAGAAAGTGAAAATGAAATTTTGGAATGTTTCATCATTATCTCAATCTTTATATCGCATATAGATTTTTAAGTCAAAGGTTTTTTGGACCAGAAGTTCAAAAGATAATCCATTTTCAAAGAATAGACTAACAATAGTGTTTTAACACGCCTGAAGAGTGGATGACCAATTGGTTCAAAGAATAAAAATCCTTGAAAAAGGAAAACTATCGACAGTATAATAATTCCGTTAAGGATAATATTACTAATATAAATACACTTTCTGAAGAAGTACAAGCACTTGAAGTGCTAACACCTGAAGTGGTTGAAAATAAAGAAATTTAAATAAATTATACTAGAATTGAAAAAAGATGGAATCAAGTTGAAATGGTTATTGATTCTATTTTTGCATTTAATGTTACAATGAATATTGAGAATAAATATTAGGATCATGAACCGCAATCTATTCTAGAATGTAAGAATAAAAGTGATTGACCAAAATGACAAGTTCAATTCAAGCAAAATTGAATTCTTTTGACAAACGTAAAGTTTTTAGACCTGTAGTTCGAACACCACAAGGTATAAAACCTGTGGGATATAAATGAGTTTTTGTGACAAAGAGAAATGAGAAAAATGAAATTATGAGATATAAGGTAAGACATGTTGCACAAGGGTTTTCCCAAAGACCCAGGATTGATTTTGAGGAGAAGTATTCTCCTGTAGTATATGTGGTAACTTTTCGTTATTTTATTAGTTTGTCAATGCAACAAAATTTACAAATGCATTTAATGGATGTTGTCATAGCTTATCTATATGGCTTGCTTGATAATGACATTTACATGAAAATCCTTGAAGGATTGAAATTACCAAAAAAATATGGCAAATAATAGCTTTATTCCATAAAGTTGCAAAGATCATTATATGGACTAAAACAGTCTAGGCGCATGTGGTATAACCGCCTTAGTGAATATTTATTGAAAGAAGGTTATCAAAATGATCAAATTTGCCCTTGTGTTTTCATAAAGAAATAAGGATCCGCATTCATTATCATCTCAATTTATATTGATGATTTAAATATTATTGGAACTCCTGAAGAGATTCCAAAAGCCGTAGAATTTTGAAAAGAGAATTTGAGATGAAAGATTTCAAA